>ML778768.1:445596-476987 GCA_009831015.1 Picea engelmannii
AATTTAATATAAAAGATCCATTTGGAGGCTGGACCAGGAGATGTAGCCCGGAGTGGGGTGAACTCCTTTATCAAGTTGTTGTGTTTATGTCTGATGTTCAATGATTTATGCTGCTGTCTATGTTTATTTCTACATAAGTAATCTTTTATTATGTGTTTCAAATTGATCCGGTTGCTTTAAACACATAACATTTCACTTGCAAATAATTTAATCAAGTTTATCAAGTCTTCTTCATTTTTAGATCAGTGACACAAGTGGATTTGCGATTGGAGCAGTCTTAAGTCAAGACAATAGACCGGTTGCATACTTCAGCGAGAAGATGAATGAGGCTAAAATAAATTACTCCACTTATGATAAAGAGTTTTATGCAGTCATACAAACACTAAAGAAATGGAGGCACTAACTGGTTCCAAAAGAGTTTGTTTTGTATAGAGACAACTAGGCCTTATAGTTTATAACCAGATAGGAGAAACTGAACCAAAAACATGGAAAATAGGTTGAGTTTATGCAGAACTTTACATTTGTTATAAAGAACATTTATGGAAATGCTAACAAGGTTGCTTATGCATTGAGCAGGAAATGTTTGATTCTGCAGGAGTTTCAAGTGAAGACATTAAGTTTTGATAGCCTTAAGGAAATGTAAAGAGATGATTCATATTTTAAGGATGCTTATGAAGCATGTGAGAATCCTATTTTAAGGGACAAGATCTGATGGATTGAATACTTGATTCAGGACAAACTACTATTCCAAGGAAATCAGTTGTGTATCCCAAAGAGTTCTATGAGAGAAAAATCTTTGAAGGAAAAACATAGTGGGGGATTGGCTAGACATTTCGGGCATGAAAAAAAATTTGCACAACTGAACAGTTTATATTATTGGCCAGGAATGAGTACATATGTCAAAATGTTTGTCAACAGATGTAGAATATGCCAGCACACAAAGGGGAAAATATAGAAAATAGGGTTTTATCAACCATTACCAATACCAAAAAGGTTGTGGGACACAGTAAGCATGGATTTTGTGTTAGGACTGTCGAGGACATAGAGAGGTTGTGATTCCATATTTTTGGTAGTCGATAGATTTTCCAAAATGGAACATTTCATTCCATGTCAGAAAACCAATGATGCAACACACATTGCAAATCTGTTTTTCAAAGAAGTTGTTCGACTTCATGGTTTACCCAAGAGTATTGTTTCAAACAGAGATACCAAATTTATTGGTCATTTCTGGAGGAAATTATGGAAGAAGCTAGGGACAAATCTATGTTTTAGCTCAACATATCACCCTCAAACATATGGACAGACTGAGTTTGTAAATCAAAGTTTGGGGGACTTATTGAGGAGTTTAGTAGATGAACATCACAATTAGTGGGATCAGATTCTATCACAAGCAGAATTTGCATATAATGACTCACCTAATAGGAGCACAGGACAAAGTCCATTTCAAATAATGTATGGAATGTAACCAAGAGGAGTATTTGAGTTGATAGACTTCGATCAGAGTGAGTTCAGGAGTGTTGGAGTGAAAGATTTTGCAGTAGAGATGCAAAAGCTCCACAGTAAGATTAAAGAGCGGTTGCATAGTTCTAACCAGGAATACAAGCATAGAGAAGACTGGAACAGAAGAGAGCTTTAATTTGAAGCGGGAGAATTAGTCTTAGCACACCTTATAAAATAAAGGTTCCCAAGTGGAATTTTTAATAAGCTGAAGATGAAGAAGATAGGATAGTGTAAAATTTTAAGGAAGTTTGAGGCAAATGCTTATGAGATTGAATTTCTAGATGATGTAGGAATATCACCCATATTCAACGTAGAATATATGTATCCTTATAGAGAATATGAAGCTAGAGGAGAAGATAATCAAGAGGAGATTCAATGGGTCAAACATATGCCTATAGCTGAAAATTTGTAGATGGAAAAGATCATTGATTAGAGAGTTAGCAAGTAGACCCAGAAGAAGACGTATTTTGAATATTTGGTAAAGTGGAAGGGACACCCAATCGAGGATGCCAGTTGGGAAAGTGAAGAAGATCTCTAAAAACATGGATAGTCAGTGCAGGAGCTCATGGACAGGATTCCATGAATTTTTCAGCCAGAGGAGTATGATGCAAGAGCATCGTCAGCAAGCGCAAGTGGAGGACAACTGGATATAAACCAACGTGAATTTTGAAAGGATTTGAATTTCAAAGGATGGCACATTAATGTAATATATGAAAAGATGTATTTTATTTTAATGTTTTGGGGATTGTAATACAGATCTTGAGCATTCGCTCTCATCTGTCGGTTGTGGAAATTTATTGTAATAAATGTAAAGTAGTTGTATCTTTTAATTCAATAAGATATCTTAGAGTTGATCATTCTCCCTTGTAGATGTATTGTATGATCATTTTCATTGTATGAGTAAAATAAAAAGAGAGCATAGGAGGAGATAAGAATAGGGATTGTAGAAGTTGTATGGGTAGATAGTTGTTGTTGTTGTAGAAACCATGTATAGAATCACTTGGATTAATATAAGAATGCTTTGATCCAATTTCATGGTGTTTTATGGTTACTATAAGCATCTATTTAATGGTATGTTTACAATTTATTTTCAGTATCTATTATGCATTTGTTTCAATACCATGCATATTTGACTTCATGTTGAATGTATGAAGTCTATGAGAGGGAGATTATAAGTTTCAATTCTTTCTCTTCCTGAGAATTCCTGCAAGGAGTGCAGTGAAAGTCCGCAAGGAGTGCATTGACACGCTCTGACTTCTATCTGAGAAAAATCAGGAGAGATATCGTTGATCTTATACTAGTGAAAGTGAAAGTATAGAACAGATCCGTGCAAGGTGTGCACAATATGAAGGGAGTTTTAGAATTTTCCAACCCAAGAGAGTGGTTGAAGAACTTTTGTCACAAGGAGTGCATAGATTTGGAGTTGTCGAATAAAAAAGGATATTATTGAAGACGCAAATAGTGCATGCAGGATTCTTTAGAATGCTTGAGTTTGTAGTGAAGATCAATCTCGGGAAGGATAGAGACTTGGAGTAGTTCAGAGGAAGGATGAGATTTGGAGTCACCTCGCGAAATCAAGCTCAAAAGGGTTGACGCTGAGTTCTTTGGCTGGTAGACGTCAAGAATCATGAAGGCCAGTTGGAATTCCTGAAGGGAGAATGCCAATTTTTCATGGGCCATTGGATCTAGTAGATCTATGGGGAGGATAAGGGCGAGAGTCTTTCAACACTCGCAGGACCAGAAGAAAGGGTAGCAGTTATATCTAGAGGAGCATGAGCCATGTATTTGGTGCTCTGAAATATCAACATTTCGGGAGTCGGAAGAGTGTGGAGGAATCTATAACTTGGAGGTCACGATTCGTGAAATATTGATGCGATCTGGACTATGGGATCATGGAGGAATCGGGACCATTGATCTAAGGTGAGGAAGTCATGAGTTCAGATATCAATAAAAAAAAGCAAAGCTACATTGGGAGTCCTGATAATCAAAATTCTGGCGTGCTCGGAGGTGGACCCCAGGGTTTTACTGGAGGTCATATGGTAGAAGAATAAGGGAGGAGCTAAGGAATGTTATCCCTATTTTGGGGTTTTGGGAATCGTGGTTGGTTTCTTATATGATTTGTTGGTGTGTGTGAGGTCTTATTTGTAAATTTGTAAAGAAAAACAAAAATCTCTCTCCCTCACATAGCTAGAGTTCATCGAAGTGAACAATTTTCATTAGCATACTTTCATTTCTTAGTTGGGTCAATATATGTCACATCATTAAAGTTTAATCCATTAACTTTGGACCTAAGCAACAATCCCTAAAAAATAATCTCTTAATCTAAAATCAATTCTACATTTTTCTTTTGATAGTAAACCAACATTAGATAGGTTTAGGGCCTTGGAATAGGATTGGAGAGTAAAATATCCAAGGCCACAAAATGAAATCTAGAAGTCATTAAAGAGCATTAAAATCCATTCTTGTAACTAGTGTGTTGGGAGCCTCCTCTAACACAAGAGTTAAGCATGAGGTTGCATCAGGACAAGTAGGGATATTACCCCTCTCTGCATGTTTGGAGTTTTCAGTATCATTTGAATAATTACATATATGGGGGCTTCATTGGTTAATGAATTCAGAGCTTCAGGCTTGGTTACCCTACCCTTACATGTGGTTGGACCTACGACTATTCTCTCGGTCCTTGATTGTAAGGTGGTAGTTGTTGTAGGAAAATCTCCCTGCGGACAGGTAGATCACCTCTAGAGCTTGACCTTAACCCTAGACAGAAAAGTGCTTATCATGGAAACTGAATTCCTTTCAAATCTATCTAAACTAACACATGAGAAGGAAGGATGACAGAAGTACCTTTTATCAACGTTTGTCCCTGTACGCTCCTGGTTGCGCTTTGATCCTTTGCTCCTCGTTGGATCCTGTGGACAAAGCAAGATACAACTGCTTCCTACTCTATTGATATTAGCTTGAAAATAGATCTATCAACTAGTGATAAGTTCATGTGGCATTAGACACAAACTAGAAAGAAACAGGCCAAGCGTGTCATATTGATGAGAATAATGACAGCAGTACTTACAATCGTAGATGCGAATGCGACAGCTTCGTCAAGTCCCCTTCATCTAACCCTTGCCTGAAAGCTCCACAACCTAGATAACAACAGCTTAACTGATCACTTTCCTCTGGATGACTGAGTTTTCTCCAAGATCATAAGTTTCATAACTTCAGTTCTTCCCCCTTTCCACCATCATAGAGACTGTTTATATAGGTTAAGAGGATCTTAACCTCTTGAGTTATATTTAGAACAAGTTGGGAACCTTCTCCTTAGATCAGGGATCTCTTGATGAAACCAAGAATTCGAGCACAACTGCCTTCTAATCTCGAAAGATTCTTCCCTTATTCTCCTCAACGGGAAAACTACTGCCTCAGATTAGGCAATGCTCCCTTAGAAGGGGCATCAGAGCGTTGTAGAAGTAGAAGCGGCCAAGTAAAGGATATAATCCTTTGTATATTCAGGGGGGTGTAACAAAGGTGCATGGGTCAAAGCGTGCTTGAGAGCGTCGAATGACTATTGGGCTGTGTCATCCCAGATGAAAGGGACGTTCTTTTGCAGTAACTGCATAAATCCTTTAGTAATCTCGGCATAATTGTAGATGAAACGGCGAAGAAAGTTTTCTTTGCCTTGCAAACTTTGGAGTTGGGTTAAATTGGTGGGTGGAGGTAAGGCTAAGATGGCCTTGATTTTTAAGGGGTCCACCCTGATCCCGTCTTTGGAGACAATGAAACCGAGGAGTCGACCGGATTCGATAGAGAAAATGCATTTGTGCGGGTTCAGACGAATACGGTAGAACCTACATCGCAGAAAAATCGTGCGTAAATGATCAATGTGATCGGATCGATGTAGCGAATGTGCAGGTAAATCGTCGAGATACGGTTCTATGATATGTTTGATGTCATGAAAAGTGTATGAAATGGCTCGCTGGAAAGTGGCTCCAGTGTTTTTAAGGCCAAAAGGTAGCTTTCGGTAGGCGAAATTTCCCCAAGGGAAGATGAAGGCTGTCTTGTGTTGATCTGTAGGCAAGATTTCAATCTGGTTATATCCAGAAAAGCCATCCATGAAAGAAAAGATTACGCTCCCCGACGCAGTTATCGATGATTTGGTCGATGAAAGGTGTAGGGTAGTTGTCCTTAGGAAAAGCTTTGTTGAGGTCTCGATAGTCAACGCAAACACGAATGGTCCCTTGTTTCTTAGCAACCAGAACGAGGTTGGAGACCCATTCGGTTAAAGGGACAGGATAGATGAAGCCAGATTTTAGAAGTTTTTCAACTTCTGCCTTTATAGCTGCCATTTTCTTGGGGTGAACTGGGTGGAGTTTCTGTCGAACCGGTTTTGGGTCAGGGTAGGTTTTGATTTCGTGTACAACGATCGAAGGATCGATCCCTGGAATTTCCTCGTAACTCCATGCGAAGACATCGCGGAATTCTTTGAATAAAGCGGTGTAAGAGACCACTTCATCGACTATGAAATTGGCCCCAAGGTTGATTTTTTCCACGACACCTTCTTTGATTGAAATGTCAATCGTGACTGTAGTAGAGATGTTACCCATGTTCCCCTCAGAGAGAGTATCTGTCATGAGGATAGGAGATTGCGGAGCTTCGGTAACATCGGGGGGGAAGACAGATCGTATGTCTTCGATTTCTTCCAAGGGTGGAAGAAAAGAGGATCGATGGTGGTTGTCATCCTAGGGAAGATTGTCAATGCTAAGCATTTCCATGGTAGATATGTCCGAAGGAAAAATGTGGGAAATGTAATCAACGAAAGATGATAGGGAATCCAACCATGAGGGCACCGAGTAAGCGTTGGGTGCCTATGAATGTGAATCGTTTGACGAGGGAGAGGCAGATTGAATAGCTACATATGCGGCCTCGGCTCGGCTTAGTGGCATTGTGTCACCGGGCACATCGAATTCCAAAGGACTAGGCACAATCCAGGGGTCAGATGATTCCAAGGATTGATGAGGCAAAGTCGAGATCATATTGACGACAACAATATGATGTGCAGTAGGTGGAAGTGGTGTAGGGAAGGTACCCATGAGGCTAGAATATTTCAATAAGCCAACACCAACGCTTTCATATGTAATCGGGTGGTCTCCCAGAAAAGGAATATTGTTGGTAGTAGGGATGCAAGCGTCGAGTGTGCAGAAATCAAGCTGATCGATGGTAACAATTTTGCCTTGATGAGGGAATTGTACACATAGAAACACCGACGAGGCGATAGCAGTCATAGCGTAGAACCAACTTCTTCCAAGTAAGAGGTTGTAATCAAGGGGAGCATCGACCACCTCTACATCAACAGTAACAGTTTTACCGCCCAATTGAACAACGAGGGATTGCAGTAATCTGTGAGGATGGAAACCTCGTCCATCGAAAGTGCGTAACATCGTGGGGGATTTGTTAAGGGTTGGTGATTTTAGGTCTTTCCAACAGGCTAGAGACATGACATAGGTAGAGGCTCCCTCATCTAGGATAGTTTGGTGGATTTGTTGATTGTGAACAACAACATCAATTTGGAAAGCTAGCTGGTGGGAGAGTCGCAGTTGATGATCATCCAGGTTAAACGTGATGTAGTTTGATGACTCCGGATCGAAAGTTCCAATAGAAGCTAAGAGAATCCTACGTTGGTTAGGACAGTGTTGTAAAACTTCCAATGCGGACATGGCACACGGGGCTTGGGCCAAATCTTCTACAATATTGTAATTTTGGGCAGCCCGTGAGTTAGGATTGAAAGTGGATTTCCAGATGGTGCTCTTAGGAGGGCGTAAGATGGAGTCAAAATAGGGTTTCTCAATCTGCAGCGGCCCAGATGGAGGGATAAAATATGGAGGATTAACAACAGATAGTAAAGGATCTGGCGAAGAACCATTAGCAGTCTTCGACTTGTCGGGTTTAACTGGCGTGTCATATGTCGCAGAACGAGTGGTTAGATTAACCCCGTTAAACATGTAAATGTCGACTCTTGTAGAGGCGTCATTAGGGGGTTGGTTGGAACTGCCCCCCGACATGGGGGTTTGTGCAACCAAAGATTGTTGTTGCGGAAAAGGCTGGGTAAGCACAATGGGTTGCGAATTTCCTTTGAAAAGTTTAGCCACTTCATCGCGGTGTGGGCAATATCGAGTGTAGTGATTGTCACCACAAATGAGACATGGGAATTTCGGTTTGCGCTGTGGTTGTTTTCCGGTAGCAGGGGTTTGCGGTTGGGTTTTGGGTTGTTCGTTGTTATTGTTCTTCTTTGTTTTGTTTCTCGCTTTCTTCTTGCCCCCAAGTTGTTGTGAAGGGGTTGATTGGATCACATTCACATCAGAGACCTGAGTTTAGGTGGGGTTAGAAGAGGGTGTAATCGAACTAGGAGCAGCCAACGAAGTGGGCCACTGAGTCGTTCCAGTGGACTGTGTGGTAGATTGGGTTTTGACAGAGCCAATAACTCCATCCGCATGCGAAGCAATCAATGGTTTGGATGGATCGTTAGTGGCATGGGTAGCATTCGGTATCAACTCATACAGAGTATCAGATTGTGAATAGACCAAGTCTAAGTACTAAGCTCGGGCGATGGCTTCTTCCTCGGTGACCACACTGCCCATGGCAACATCACGAGCGATCTGGGGTAATAATGATTTCGTGAACTATTCCGCTAATAATTGGTCGGAGATGACCGCTTTGATTAGCCTTTGTCGTCGTCTCCATTCATGGATATGA
Organism: Picea engelmannii; assembly: GCA_009831015.1. NCBI lineage: Eukaryota > Viridiplantae > Streptophyta > Pinopsida > Pinales > Pinaceae > Picea > Picea engelmannii. Next base: position 453,838 of record ML778768.1, read on the forward strand.
TCGGAGATGTGTATGGAAGTTGTCTGACGAAGGGAGGTTAATAGTTAAGTACCCGTCTCGTATCGAATGGGCAGTTGGAAGTGTGTGAGGAATGACATGGCGAGGGAGTTGAAATCGTGAAAAGATGCGAGTGGTAATTCAATATACCATTTTGTTGCAGAACCCGTAAGTGTTTGTTGGAAAAGACACAAATTAATAGAGTCGTCCATGAGGGAGTTGGATGAACACCACAAATGGAAAGTCATCACGTGGTTGTTTGGGTCTTCTCCAGACTTTTCGTTGAATTTTGGGATATCAGAAGGAAGTTTTGCTGGAATAGCTGGCCAAACTGGAGAATGATAAATGGGATCATTCGTTAACTGAGACAAGTCTGGAAGATCCAAGGTAGCCAGAAAAGGTAGTTGTCGGTTAACCTATGGGTAATGTTGGTGTGGTAGGGGTACACCAATGGGGCCCATTACCGGGTTATGTGGGTAATTATAACTAGTGGGTCCTCTCATATGAGGTTGGTTTTGACCAAGGTACGCAGGATTTGAAGTGTTTTGAGAAGCATGTGTGAGCGGAGGATAATCGGATGGGTTTTGAGGGTTATGGGTTGGGTTGGGAATTTGTCCATAAGGAGGTTGTTGTGAAGCCTGAGAATTTTTTCCTGCCGGGAATTGTGGGTTCCCTGAAAAAGGAACGTTCCATGGATTAGGTGCGGCAGGCACATTTTGTCCTATGGAGGCATGCATATTTCCTTGAAAAGGGATGTTCCACAGATTGGGTGCGACAGACACATTTTGTCCTTGTGGTTGATGGTGGACTCCGACTTGAGGTTTCCCCCCAGCATGAGGGTGCCCCCCGAACGGATTTTGTCCTCCGATGGGAGGATGCTCCCCAGCATTAGGGTTCCCTTCGAATGGAATTTTTCCTCCGTAGGGGGGATGCCCCCCAGTTTGAGGTAGAGTTCCCGGGATCTGAAAGCTAGATGCCAATGACTGACCAATGTTGCCAATCGGGTTAGGACCACCAAGGCCAGTTCCTCCGGGTTGTTGGATAGGTATGGAACTTCCCGATACAATTTGAGTAGTGGTTTGGGAAGTGGTGGTAGTGGATGCGTTCAGTGCCCTAAATCCAAAAGGGAGATTAGGTCTTGGTGTTACAGGTGTGCCAATCGGGGCTTGATTAACTACCGCATTACCGGCAGGGATAGTCGGAATGTGCAAGGCCATTGTCGAATGGGTCGTCTGGAGGGGAATAGTAGGCCTTGGGCCAACGGACGGTATGTTCGGACCAACGGTTGGTGTGGCTGTAAAAGTGGTAGTACCGGTGAAGTGATTTGGGGGTACAGTGTAGGAAAAAGATGCGTTGACACCTTCTCCCGTTCCATAGAGATCTCGCACCAAGTGTGGTGGGCTCCGAACAATGTCCGCAGTCTAGAAAGGGTCATTGGCTAAAGGGTTTTGAGGAGACCTAGCAGGAATATCCGTATTGACAACAAATTCTCCAGAGGAATTCAGGTGGAGGATTTGTCGTTCATATCCCTCCGAAATGCAGTATGCTTCCGGAGATTCAAAGACAATTCGAAAATTCTCCAAAGGGATGGGAACTTCTTCCTGGGAAATTGTAGTGTTATGAACCTCGCTCTTTTGAGGATATTCCTCCGTAGAATGAGGGGTTAAAGGGGTGTTTCCTTCCATATTTTCTGGAGTAAGTCCCTATAGCCTCCGCGAATGGCATGGAGGGTCGATGTTGGCAGAAAAGAGTCGACGAAAGAAATCTATGGCCAACTAGTGAAAATAAACAACACACGCTAAAAATTTAAGAATCAAAACCAAGCAAACAAGGCCTTCTTTTGATGACCGTACTAGTTGGTGATGAAATCCAATGTCGCGTGATCAAGTCCAGAAGGGGCTGAGATAGTGTGGAACAGTTACAATGGTGACCTGCTTAACAGACTTACGCCTTGGTGCAAGCTTCCACGCAGAAATTGTGGATTCACCCTCCAAGGAGCCCGAGTGAGTTTGACCAATGTCTGCTCCAGGTACAGTGAGACTTCCCATCACCGTCACCTTGTGTAAGACCCTAAAGATTATGGCCACTAAGGTTACCAATTCATAGTCAGCCCCTGGGCGGGAATAGTCGACAGTCCGATCCGAACGTACGGGCAGGGTATCAAGCCCGAAATCAACTAAAAGGCTTCCATGCAGTAATTGTGGATTTACCTCAAAGTGACCCCCATAATACGATCCGACCACCACAATCAGTTAAACCACAAAGGGTTAGTCCCCGTAGCTTACCCGAATGCGACCTCGTGCGTAACCCCTGTGTGAGAGGGGGATCCCAGGCATACTTATACAGTAACTAGATTTACTCTCCCTAACCCAGGATGCTATTGTTTGTTTTAGAAACTTTGGAGAGTTATGCTCACAACCCTAATCCAAAGTACTAAGCCTAGTCTACTGTTGGTGGAGGATCCTAGAAAAGAAAAAGTTCTAGATAACTTTTAATTAGCGTTGATTTTAGTGGTTGTTCTTTACAGAAAAGGGGTGCATGGAAGTGAAACAAATGAAATTATGACTCAGACCCAAAGAATGCATCAGATATGATAAGCAGTCATTTCTTTTCGATGAACATTTAGCTAAGGGAGAGAGAGAGTTCTTTCACTAACAAGCACAACTACGGAATGCTCTCAAGCAATTCTTTTCTTAATCAAATCCTAATGTAATGTAAAAACTTTCAAATGCCTTCTAATATGCACAATCAATCATGAAGATATCTTTTATTGTTTGCATATCGATGATGATCAATTCAACACAATGCTTGTCTTTACTAATTATCTTCTTGGTATGAGTGAACACCAAACTAGCACAAGAAAAAGTCACACAAACAATACACCCTTCGTAGCAATCGAAATGGAAAGAGAAAGAAAAGAAACAATCAAAGAAAGGAAAAGAAAACTTCACACCCAAAGCGAAAATTGAAGAACAATGACCTTGACTGAAATCGGGATGAAGAAGTTTGTAGGCCTTTGATGACCTTCACCAGGGTTTTTACTCAACTAATGAGGAGAGAAGAACAATGCATGGGTTTCAAACTTCACTCAACAGGAAAAACTCAATGAAAATAGTGAAGAAGGCTACAAGATCCAATTAACAAGGTGTTTATTCTTCAAATAGGACAGATGTCAAGGATGAAAGGGAAGAACAATTGACTCACTAGATCACTCAGCAGAAGAGACACAGAGGCAAACCCTAAAAAAAGGCAGTTCTGGAGGGTTTTTTGGCCAAAAAGAGGCTGGCGCTCTGTTTCCAAAGGCAAATAGCATTGTAGCGCTCTGTGTAGAGGTATGGGGGAGCTTTGGCGCTCTGTTAGCACTAGGACAGGGGCGCCAGGGTCTAAAAACCCCAGAAATGTCAAAAAATTTCCAAAAATTGGGATTCAAACTTGACAAGTATGCTGAGTGTAATAAGGTAAGGAGCCAATCAGCTCTAATCAAGAGGAGTGAACTAGGTATAAAATAGTCAAGGGATAGAACAAGGTCAATTAGGAGAAAAATCCAAACAAGAGGTTTCGATTTGAGGCTATCTCCCCAGTGGAGTCGCCGGTTTCTGTTGTAGGAAAATCTCCCTGCGAATAGGTAGATCACCTCTAGAGCTTGACCTTAACCCTAGACAAAAAAGTGCTTATCATGGACACTGACTTCCTTTCAAATCTATTAAAACTAACACATGAAAAGGAAGGATGACAGAAGTACCTTTTATCAATGTTTGTCCCTGAATGCTCTTGGTTGCGCTTCGATCCTTTGCTCCTCGCTGGATCCTGTGGACAACGCAAGATACAACTGCTTCCTACTCTATTGATATTAGCTTGAAAATAGATCTATCAACTAGTGATAAGTTCATGTGGCATTAGACACAAACTAGAAAGAAATAGGCCAAGCGTGTCATATTGATGAGAATAACAACAACAATACTTACAATCGTAGATGCGAATGCGACAGCTTCGTCAAGTCCCCTTCGTCTAACCCTTGCCTGAAAGCTCCACAACCTGGATAACAGTAGCTTCACTGATCACTTTCCTCTGGCTGACTGTGAGTTTTCTCCAAGATCATAAGTTTCATAACTTCAGTTCTTCCCCCTTTCCACCATCATAGAGCCTGTTTATATAGGTTAAGAGGAGCTTAACCTCTTGAGTTATCTTTAGAACAAGTTGGGAACCTTCTCCTTAGATCAGGGATCTCTGGATGAAACCAAGAATTTGAGCACAACTGCCTTCTAATCTCGAAAGATTCTCCTCTTATTCTCCTCAACGGGAAAACTACTGCCTCAGATTAGGCAGTGCTCCCTTAGAAGGGGCATCAGAGCGCTATAGTGCTCCCTGGTAAGACTTGGGGAAGCACTAGCACTCTCAAGATGAGTAGTGCTCCTTCAGAGGGGGCTGGGGAGCGTTATAACACTCCCTAAAGCCTTATAGGGGAGCGCCAGCGCTTCTGCAGCTAAAGTAGGGGAGTGCTCCCCCTCAAAACCTTTGTTTCAAGGCTCCTTTCAGGTGTCAAGAGTTGTTTGTCTTCAGTAAACCAGTTCTCCTCCTTCAACTCAATCATGTGAGATGCTATACATGCCTCCTTAGTGTCGTTGACATGGCATCATGTCTGAACATCATTTGAGACACTAGTAATCAACTTGCGACACTTGCGAAAGTTGTAGGGAAGATGTGACACTTACGACAATTGAGAGGGACAATGCGACACTTATCCAGCTGAATTTTTTTTACGTGTAACAGTAGCCTTAGTGACCTTTCCTGGGGAGCTACATAGGTGACTACAAGTGGGACGTGCCCATGGCACATGGGGCAGACATTTATTCATGGTCTCAGTTCCCCTAGAGGGTGCCCATATTAATAAAGGGTACTTGCACCGATCATGGTTGTTTCATGTAGATCATTGTAATTTCTCCTCATACCTTCACTATTCAATCATGTGGGGACTTCATCTCCCCCATAGGGTTGGTTTTCAAAAGGGCCCTAAGCCAATTGGTTTTCTTTTTTTTTCCCTAGATTTGATTAGGGGTGTGCTCTTACGGTCCAAGTCTAGGTTGGTCGTAGGTTTATTTGTGTTTGGATAGTAACATAGTTTATTCATCGTGGCTAAATTACTGCGTCGGTCCTGTTGACTATGAGGACTTGAGCCTATTACAGGGAAGAACTTCCTTTTAAATGGTGTGAAATATTTGACAAAGAATTTGAAGGGATTGAAATTTGGTTTGACGATATTGGTTTAGTCGAGGTAGACATGTTATATGAACATCCTCCACATAATTTTAATCCTCCTTTGATTAAGCGAAACACCCCTATACTAGTCCAAGTAAGGGAAATATTTAGTGATCCCTTTTCCTTGTTCAGTCATCCTCCCACCATATCAAAAACAATTGTCTTGTCTAGTGTATTTGATCCTATAATAACATCATCAAGTGGGACATGGGGAAATATTCTTGGGGCCATCCTCATAATGTACACATTTCCACCTCTTAGCTCCATTTTCTTGTCTCAAACTAGTTCCCATTTTGGGTGGAATATGTCTAGTGGTTTTGGGCATGTCCTTAGTTAGACTAGGGGTAGTAGTACATCTTGAGGTTTTAAATTTCCTTGGGCTAGCACACCTTTCCCTAGGGGCACATCCCTTGGGGAAATTTTTCACCGTGGGGATGTTTTCCTTTTGTGTCCACATTCAGTCCTCGGGGTTTCTTCCCCAGAACTAAATTTGGGAATATTTTTCCTACAGGGTCCACATTTACCCCCTGGGGCCATCTTTCATTCTGGGAGCAACCATTCTCCTAGAGGTTCCATCACCCCAGTAGAAAATCACTCTTTAGGAACTCCCTAGCCCTCCAATAGTACTAACATAGGGTGACCACAAGGTTCATATGGGACAACAGATACTTCACCTCCTTCCTAGTACTCATATGCACCTATGCATTTCCTTGCAATGTTATATTTACCAGATTTTTCATAGTTAACAAATGACCCTATATCCCATGACACTTCGTGGTCAGCAATATTGTCCAAGATACCTTCAGATATTCCAAAATTCGACAGAATGTCAGGAGAGGACCTCTCTACACACATCATGAAATACCACTTATGGTGTTCATCCAAGTCGTTGATGGATGATAATGTGAGGTTGTGTATTTTCTAGAGATCCCTAACCAGAGTTGTCACCCAATGGTGCATTGAGTTAAAACTTAAAAGGAGGTTCCTTTAAGAGATTCAATGATATGGCAATGGATTTTTTGATGCATCACTAATTTCCCATATAGTACAAGATAGAAAACAATCTCTTGCCTTCACCACGTCAAGACAATGCCATGCATATTTCCAATCTTATACATAAGTGGTGTCGAAGGTGTAGGATGATTAAGAAACATATCCCAAAAAAATCCTTATGGAGTAGCTTACAAAATCCTTCCTACCACCCATTACCCGAGATGTAGCTATGGTCAAGGAGACTATTGAGGAGCATTCCATTATGCATTCCCAACACTTAGAATTGATATAATCTCAATCAGGTACTCTATATGACATCATTCCAAATGATTCTTGGTCATTGATAGATCACAGGAAGCCAAACCTAAGACCCCATGTCGATGTTGTGGTTGTTTATGTTTCCCATGTATCTGTGCACTAGTTATCTGACCAAATGGGTCATATGTCGATTACATCACACCCATCGGATTCTGGCACTAATGCTCAAACTACTGCATTCCCCTCTTAAACCGACGATCTGAATTCAATGCAATCCATGCAACCAAAGAATCCTCAACAACTTGGAGGTAAGAAGAAATGGAACAAAAAGAAAGATTCCAATACTGAGAAAGGGACTACCTCTACCAAAAACACCCAGAAGGGAGGCACTAAGGAAAATAGGAAGAGTTACTTTCCCTACACGATTTATGGGGAGAACCACCCTACTCACCAGTGCCCTCAGAAGGATGAATTCAATATATTCTTGGCACAAAAGTGGTCCCCCCAACAACCTGTTGTCTTAACCCATCCTTTCCCCCCTCAACCTCAAAACATGGTTGCCACAAATCATTCCCCTCTGCAAGGAGGCATGGAAGGTACCCCTCACCACAATGGGTCTTCCTTGAATGCTGCCATTTTCAGGTGTGACCAAATGGTCAATTTGCAAATGCAAGTCAAGAATTACGACATTCTTGATCCTTCTCATGATACATCAAAATAAATATCTTCTTCCCCTCCTGGTGACCCTCTTCAAATTGAGAATCTATATTTTGACACACTGCTTAGCCCCTCCAAGGGAATTCTTCAACACGCAACACATAATACGAACACTCGGGTTGCCCAAAATTATAGTATTACAGAAGACTTGGCCCAGGCACCTTGTGTTATGTTGTCACTTGAAGTCCTCTAAATTTTCCCCACAAAACATAAATCCTTGTTGTCCTCCATAGGAGAGGTTGATCTCTCAGATTCAAGATTGATAACCTTTGATACCATTCAGGTTACTCATTGACTCTTCAACAAGGTCTCCTTTCAAATTAAAGTGTGAATGATGGGTAAAATGATCTTCAAAGCATTGGTGAATGAAGGAGCCTTCACTTTAATCATGTATATTTATTCTTGGAAGGCCCTTAGCTATCCTAAGATTGACATGTCTACAACACTATTGATGGAATTTGATGGACACAAGTTCTAGCCTCATGGAATACTCATCACCTTACCCATCGATTTAGGTGGTAAGACTGTCTATGTTAATGTGGCAGTTGTTGATGCACCTCTCGAGTACAATCTTATACTCATGTGTACTTGTTTATATGAGATTTCTACAGTTGTCTCATCAGTATTTAGGTTCCTACATTTTCCTCACCAAGGGAAAATCATTATGATTGATCAGCTCGTGTTTTGTACCCCAACCCTTGGATCTAATGCAGGGTCAAATGCACCTTTTTTTGGTGATACCACACCGTATTTTGTTAATGTTGGTGTGGAGATTTTCAAAGATCGTTCAATGATGGGAACATTACCCCTTCCCCCACAATATCCCACTACCAATGTAGCTCCTATCAACATGATTTCATAATTTACCGATGGATCCCTCAAGTATTTTGATCCTTGGGTGGTACCTCATCCTGAGGATGTTGATTTATATGGAGCATCCATGCTTCTCACCGTATTCAATATTTTCGATCTGACAATTCCATCAATATATTCTGATATTGGTGAGAAACTCCATCCTCATATGGAGTGTGATCCACCTACTCCACCTATACGAGTTGTTGACTCTCCAAGTTCACATGAATCCCTTGATTTTGAGTTTCCTTCAGTAAAGCCCATCCTGGAATTCATGGCTCCCACATATAAGCCCAGGGAATATGAGTATCATCGAGAACGCATCCTCACTAGTTTGGAACCCACAAGAGTTAGCATGATGATCTTCAATCTGAGACTAGAGGAATTTTCTGGGGCATCCAGTAACCCTTCTAGTCTTGACTCTTTTCATCCTTGGTTAACGTTTTCATATATCTCCACTAAATTATTTGCTTTCCCTTCCATCGAAGATTCATGTCTCATACTTCCTTCATGTCTTGATGGATCCCATCAAGCATATTCTATCTCTCGTGAAACCACTCATGATGAGTATCTTTGGCCGCATATATTCCTTCCTATGTGGCATGGCCCCAACATGGTGAGCCACATGATGTTGACAACAAATCACGAGTTCATTGATTATGAAAAGGATCATTATCCTAAGCCTAGCCATGGGATCTACTTTGCATAAAGATTCAAGATGTTTAGTGCCTTGTTGTTCTAACCCTAATTTTCACCAGACATACTTACCTGACATCAGGCCATCTCATATGCCTTCTTTGTCAAGCCAGTACTAAACAACTCTTCTTAAAAAAACCCTTTTTAAAGGCCCACGCACCCTGCTCCACTACAACCCACATGTACACTCTAGCTGACCCACTACAACCCACGTGTACCTACAAAAGCACGAAAAATGGAAAGGTGCTGACAGAACACACAGTTTTGGGTAAGTTAACTAAACCTTTTGACCATGCATGGCCAGTCATTCGACTAAATACCTAGCTCCTTTTAGCCTATAAAAGAAAGGGTAGGGGTCCCATTTGAAAGGAGGAAAAACATAGTAAAGAAAATCTACCCAAATTCGTATGCCCCTTTGCCCAAGATTCTGCAACCATTTTGTGATTTCAACAAAGAAGAGAAGCAAGTGTGTTAGCAGTTGGTGCACAATAAAAGAGGAGCCCAGGACCAGATTTGTGGATCAGTGTCTGACTTCATCATTGTAATTTGCTTTAGGGAAGCTAATAATAAAGAAGTACTTTTCCCATCCCACCATATGAGGTTTTCATTGTTTATTACGTACATGTTGATTAAATCTCTAACCCATTAATCCATAGATCAAATTCATGTGGAGTTCTTTGTTTGTCTTTTGTGAATGTAGGTCATCCTTGGGAGGAGAGTTGCAGTCAAAGTGCGACCAATCATGAAGAGGGATCGATACCAAATGTCAGAAATAAGGTATGTTCACTTGATCTTCTTAACTGTGTATTTGCTTAAGAATAATGGGGATTAGGTCCGGGATGATGGTAAAAAGTAGGAATCTTTAGGTATTTTCTACATGCATGATAAAACCCTAAGTGCTAGTCCGTAGGGGGATTTCCCACTCACAACATAATTAGCGATCATATTGGGGATTTCTCTCGAGTTTTCTGGGGATACTTTTTGGTAGTTTTAAATTGGTTTCATCACCTTTTTTTTGAGTTTATGCAAGAGTCTGAGCTAGTAGATTTTTTGGTCTTCCATACCAGTATTCCCTGCTTTCTTTGCTTGGCTTCATTCTCATTTCGAGAAGTCACAGAGGTACATGTGGCCTATATAAGGCCTTCATGCATGTACACGCGCCCAACCTTCACACAACCTACATGGACATGCTAGCTGATGAAGTGACAATAGCATGGTTAAGTTCATAATTTTGTTATTAAAGAGGTAGTCATTCTCTTCCTTGTCAGAAGTGATCCTTCTCAGGGGTTTTCTGAAACTCATTCTGGTCTCTGTTTTTGCAGTTTGTAGCTTAGGTACCACTTCAGATTAGTTTTGTTCTATGAAATTTTCCTTGGATTGTTTTTCTTTTCTAACAAAGTAAGTTTCTGAGTCTTCAAGAGATTTTGGTTTTCAATACTAGTAGTCTCTGCCAGTGTTTGATTCTTATCTTTTAATTTTTTGAAGAGTTGTAGAGGTACACGTGGCCTGCATAAGGTCTGCATGTGTGTACACGCGCCCTGACCTTTTACAGCTCACGTGCACATGCTAGCTGTTGAACTATCAGCTGCGTGCCTGTTGAGAAATTTTTTGTTCAAGGAGAGGAAATCATAAGTTTCCTTGTAAAAATTTATACCTCTCGGTGTTCTTGGTCTCTGTCATAGCAGTCAACAACTTAGGTCTGATCACAACAATAACTTTCCTTTTCATTAAAAGGTTTTCCTCGAAATTTTTCTTTCATAGGGTTTTTAGACAAGTGTGAGAGTCTTCTTTTGTCAATTTGTGTGTAACTCTTTGTGATCTATGCTTAGCCCATAATTTTTCTTGGTCTTTACTTGTTGTCATTTTCCCTTTTTTCTTTATGAGCATTAAATAAAAAAAAAACTCTTTTATTTCTAGATTTGGTTAAGAAGTTGTTGGTTTGCATAAATAACCAGGATTTTTTTTTTTTTCATAAGTTATTGGTTATTTACTTAGGACAATAAGTAGCTCGTAGTCGAGTGAAATCCTGTTTTGAGTCTGCTGTTCAAAGATCTTAGAAAAAAATGTTTTTTTTTTGAAAAGTTGATTGAGAATTTTGTCAAGAAGAAGTTATTTTGTTTCCAGTTTTCTGTTTATTTTTTCTTTTGTCTCTCAAAACATCACTAGTTTCACTTTCATAACCTTTGACTTAAGACAAGCCATAAAAATTAACGATTAATTAAAATCAACTAGACTTTATGTTTGTAGGGTTCATCCACTAGTCTAGGCTAGAGCCTTGATTTAGGTTGGAGAGGAAATTCTTCAAGGCTACAAAACATACATAAGAGTCTGTGCTAGGGACTGTTAAAAGTCTAGTATCATGGAAGTTATCCGGGACTCCCCTCTAACACAGGGGCTAAACACGAGGTCACATGTGGAAAGGTAGAAGAGATAAACCCTCAAAAGCTGGACCAAGCATAGTGGGGAACGCATATAGAGGACTTGTCTTGGGATTCCGTTGATTGCATTTGCCACGGAGATTCGTGGGTCTTGAATCCATTCGAGGTCCTCAACTGTCTTTTGAAACAATTGCTTTTGATACCCTTGATAGGTTTTAGGCTTGATACCCTGCTCATTGTGTTCCACCCGACTGTCGACTGTACCTGCATGGTGATTGTTCACGAGCTGGAAACCTAGTTGCCTTTATTTTAGGGACTTGCACAGGTGACCGTGAGGGTATACCGTAGTACCTAGGGAAGACATCGGGCCATTCCCGAAGGGTGCTTCTATATCGAGTTGCACTTGCATTGGTAAGTTTCTTTAGTGTTGGTTGGTTTAACTGTTCTTCCAACTAGTTAGTCATTTGCTTGATTTGCATTTAGGAGTTTTTCTAGTGTGTGCTCTATGCTCCCTAGTTTTCCATAGTGATTTAGTCAATCATGGATTTGGGTCTTTGACCTAGGGTGGTAGACCGCCCACTCCACCAGTCGTGAGGACTTTTTTTGGGCTTCCTCTTAGAAACATGGAGTCGCCTCTTTATAGGCATTGTTTTGATAACACTCCAGAGTCAGTGTGTGATACTTTTACGGATTTGAACGATCCCACAAGGAGAGAACCTATGCATAAGATATTCATGGCTAAAGTTCTCGATGATACCAACCAAGGATCCCCTTCACAAGGGTATTCTTGTGTTTTTCCCTTCTTCAGAAATGTTGGTGTCCCTTTGATGGTCACTTTGTACATTCTTGGGTTGAATGTGGGAATACCGGTTTGGTTGAGTACCTTTCCAAATGTCCCGAATTCTCTTGACGCTTCTCAGTTAAGAACCTTAAGTCATGATCACCCTGTTGATGTTTCTTCATCAACAATTACTAGTAACTGAAAGTCTAAACGAAATAGAAAGAGGAATAATAGGAAGAAGAAATCACCAACCTCTGTGAGTCATGTTGGAGATCGGTCAACAACCTCTGAAAGTCATGTTGAAGACCTGCACCCAGCCTCTAGAAGTTATGATGGGGGCACACACCCACCCTCTACAAGTCATGCTAGGGGAAAACGTCTAGTCCCTGCTAGTCATACTGGTAATAGGTGTGTAGCCTCTACGAGTCATGTTATCGACCCATCACTAACCTTTGTAAGTCTTGTTGGAGATGTGCAACCGACCACTGCTAGTCATGCTGGAGACATTGATTCTATTGAGAAACCAAGATGGATAGGATGTAAGACTAAGTTCCCTTGTAAGATTTTCAAGGGAGATCACCTTACTTATTTGAGCCCTGGCATTCCAAAGGTACAAAGATTGTGGTCCCTATCTGCAAGCTCTTCTGATTCTAAGTATTCTAAGGTTTCCTCGCAGCCAATTCAGCCATTGGTTGAGAAAGTGGTCACACTAGTGTAGTCATTGGATGATCCCACTCCTCTTTTGAGGGGTGAGGTGCCTTTAGACATTGTAGTCTCTCGGCCTATTCAGCCATTGGTTGAGAAAGTGGTCACGTTGATGCAGTCATTGGCTGATCCCACTCCTCTTTTGAGGGTTGAGGTTCCTTTATACCTTGTAGTCTCTCAGCCTATTCAGCCATTGGTTGAGAAAGTGGTCATGCCAATGCAGTCGTCAGCTAATCCCACTACTCTTTTGAGGGGTGAGGTGCCTTTAGACCTTGTAGTCTCTCATCCTATTCAACCATTGGTTGAGAAAGTGGTCACGCTGATCCAGTCATCAACTGATCCCACTACTCTTTTGAGGGGTGAGGTGCCTTTGGACCTTGTAGTCTCTCAGCCTATTCAGCCATTGGTTGAGAAAGTGGTGACGCTGACATAGTCTTCGACTGATCCCACTCTTCTCTTGGAGAGTGTTGAGTCTAACAAAGTGGTCACACTGTTGCAATCTTTGGCTGATCCCACTCCTCTCTTGGGGAGTGAAGTGTCTATCGACTATGTTTTTAGCATTTCCAGTTTAGTACTTTAAGAACAAGGGGGCATTCCACTCGTTCTGAGCACACACCCTCCAAGCCCTAGGATGGTTTCCTTTGATTGGAATGATCTTGTTGAGTCTTGTCTTCCTTCTTCTGAACATTTTCAAATAAGGGTTGAAGTTAGTTCAAAAAACATTTGTCGATGTATTGTGGATGAAGGAGCCTTAGCAAGTATTTTATCCTCCTTGGTTTGGAAAGTCTTGGGATTTACCAAGCTTGTGTCTACTTCGCATGAGTTGTTGTCTTTTGACAGATGTCCTAGTGATTGTTTAGGGGTTCTTCCTCAATTACCTATCTCATTAGGTGGGAAAACTATCCTTAATGATGTTATAGTGGTGCAAGGCCCGTTATATTTCAATATGCTTCTCGGGCGTGATTATGTATATGCTATGAATGATATGGTGTCTATGTTCTTCTGGGTGATGCATTTCTCTCACAATGGAAGCATTATCACTATCGACCAAATGACATATGATAATCGCCACCCTAATTCGACGTTAGTTCATACTACCCCTTTATATGTTCCTAGTGTTCAAATATACTCTACCCCACCACGGGTTAATTATGTGGCATCTTATCCTCGGTGTTCAATTACTTCTGAGAAGGAACTTGTGCAATCATGTTTTCCCTCTCGAGACTTGGTCTCAACAATTGATCTGTTGGTTTATCCAATAGGGGCATGGAAACCCTTGCTTCCCTCTTGATCCAAGTTATCTTGAGTATCCTTCTGAGTCCGATCTTGTTGTTTTTAGATCCTCAAGCCCTCGTGCTTGTGATTCTTCCCTGATAGACTCTGCTAGTCCTGTCTAAAACCTCCATCGTCATCTAGAGTATGGTTAGTTTACTTCACCCTTTGGGACTGTCGACCCTCGTTTACGTGATTTCTCAGATTTTGAATTGCCTTTAGATGAGGCTATCCTTGAAGCCATGACTACGGTTTCTATACCGCGAGAGGACTTACACCATGGTTTGTGTTTTATACCCTTTTGGGAGACTTTCCAGGTTGACTATCGAAGGGACTCTTGGTCTGAGCCTAGCAGCGGGCTCTACCTGAAGTAGTTTCATACATGATTCGTAGCCCCCATGGGTCGTCTTTTAAGCCCTTTTCAGACCCTCTAAAAATGAAAATATTGTTGAGTGATCTTGTTTCCCTTCACGCTTGTTAAACTGAAATTTGAAGGCACATCTATCCGACAGTAGTTTACCCCTTTTTCAGTCTGGATGGTCAACTTTACAAACAAATGTATACTCTAGGAGCCTTGGTTCTCTAGAAGAGTATTCTCAGGTATAATTTTAACCCTTTTCAGGCCCGAGGGACTAAATTTATGAAAAAGGAACCCATTCGGAGTCCATAGTTAAGCTCTTTTCAGACTCCCTAAAATTGAAAAGATTGTCGAGTGACCTTATTCTTTCACACTCATAAAAATGGTCCAGAAGAACATTCCTGACGGAGTCCATAGTTAATCTTTTTTCAGACTCCTTAAAAATGAAAAAATTGTCGAGTGACCTTGTCTTTATAACACTCGTTAAAATGGTTTTGAATAGACATTTGGTCCGTGCTAGTTTACCCCTTTTTCGAGTTGAATATACTATCTTTGAAAAAGGTACCCCCGCGGAGTCTCCTTTTACGTTTTTTTAGACTCTCTAAATATGAAAAACCGCCGATCTTACCTTCTCTGGGCTCGTTAAAGTTACACTGAAGGACGCTACCATTATGTGTCTTGTTACCCGCATTTGCATACCTGCGTCTTTGGCCTAATGCTGGCTCCATGTTGCTCTCAACTGAACCATCTGAAGCATGCCTTATATGCAAGCCCTGTGGCACATTGCCTTTGCGTCTTGACACCTTTGGCCTCGGGAGGGATTTTTCTGTGTCCTTTATCTAAACATCAATCTTGTGCTTGCACCTAGAACTAGTATGTTTACGACACTCGTTCCTCCTTTGTAACGTAACATTCTTTTATTCTATTTCCAAAATTATTGAAAAAGGAAAAAACAATCAAATTTACCCCAAAAAGAGGAAGGGAAAAGTATTTTCTTTTTATTGGCATCACAATGAGTCACCCTTGGACAAATCACATCCTTTCGTTTGTTCTTTAAGCTCTAGGATTTAATATGACCTTAGGAAGTTTTTCTCACTACATAGAGCTGTGTCCTCCTCCATTTGGTTTTTCTTCCAAACATATGGAGAGTTTGCGTTGCCTCCTGCATTGTGAACTTATGTCAATACCATGTTGCCTGAGTCTCATCATTTGTCATGCTATTGTCCAAAGGAATTTTTTTCCAAGCTTGAGTCGGCCCCTCTGTAGTTTGTCTCTTACCCTCATGCCCGACCATACTGATATTCCAATCAAGTCTTTGTTCGAAATCAATGAAGCCTTCAGTCTGATCATCAAGATTCTCTAGTCCATGCTAGACAAGCCATCTAAGACCTCTGGGAAGTGAAGTCGTACACTCATATTACACTCCTACCTGAGTTTTGAAGATTTTGAAGTTGTTTCTCGAGCTCTAAAGACCTCATCTCTAGCCATCAAGCCTTATCACCTTCTGGAAGATGGATACTATACATGCATATCTTTTTTATTTTGAGATGTAGATCCACTATGTATTTCTCGCGGCTACACTTTATATAGTTATATGACATGAATCTACAGTGTATTTGATTGGTAGTCGTGATTCTATTTCATTCGGAGCATGGGTATGCCTGCCTCGGTGAGACAATTGTTATTTTACAGATCGCACCTCCTGAATTTTGGTCCCTTGTATCACTGGTTTGGTACGTTGATAAATATTGATAAAGTATTTCGGCCATCAGATGCTCTTCTAGCCTCACACATTAGGGGGCATATGTTATAACCCTAATTTTCACCAGGCATACTTACCTGGCATCAGGCCATCTCATATGCCTTCTTTTCCAAGCTAGTACTAAACAACTCTTCTTAAAAACACCCTTTTTAAAGGCCCACGCACCCTACTCCACTATATCCCACGTGTACACTCTAGTTGACCCACTACAACCCGCGTGTACCTACAAAAGCACAAAAAATGGAAAGTTGTTGACGGAACACATAGTTTTGGGTAAGTTAACTAAACCTTTCGACCATGCATGGACAATCATTCGACTAAATACCTAGCTCCTTCTAGCCTATAAAATAAGGGGTAGGGGTCCCATTTGAAAGGAGGAAAAACATAGTAAAGAAACTCTACCCGAATTCATATGCCCCTTTGCCCAAGATTCTGCAACCATTTTGTGATTTCAACGAAGAAGAGAAGTAAGTGTGTTAGCAGTTGGTGCACAATAAAAGAGGAGCCCAGGACCAGATTCATGGAGTAGTGGTCGACTTCATCATTGTAAGTTTCTTTAGTGAAGTTAATAATAAAGAAGTAATTTTCCCGTCCCACCATATGAGGTTTTCATTGTTTATTGTGTACATGTTGATTAAATCTCTAACCCATTAATCTGTAGATAAAATGCATCTGGAGTTCTTTGTTTGTCTTTTGTTAATGCAGGGCATCCTTGGGAGGAGAGTTCCAGTCAAAGAGAAACCAAGCATGAAGAGGGATTGATACCAAACGTCGAAAATAAGGTATGTTCACTTGATCTTCTTAACTGTGTATTTTCTTAAGAATAATGGGGATTAGGTCTGGGATGATGGTAAAAGGTAGGAATCTTTAGGTATTTTTTGCATGCATGATAAAACCCTAAGTACTAGTCCATAGGGGGATTTCCCACTCACAACACTTATACACAGGTGTGTGGTGTAAGTGCTTTTGTTTTTCATATATCATATCCAAAAAATCCAAAAATATTTTCTTTTTGAGATTTCACTATGCATTTTGACTCCCAAAATCTAGTTTACTTGTGTTGAAGGGATTACAGGGAATTTTTATGAAAATGGAAACATCAACTCCACTTGAGGTATATTTTCCTACACTGGTATATAGGGATAGGTTTTTCCCTACATATCCCACTTTGGATTATTAATCGTCCATACTACCAATATTACTCCTTAGGTCTGAACCCGACTAATTGTGACACTAACACCTAATTTTTCATATTGTAACTCGATAGTGCCTACCCTTCATGGGAACCCTCGTTAGCACTTGGATTTCCATTCGATTCCCATGCTGCAATTTCTAGTAGGACTTGGATCCCTCCTTTATCCCTGCCATGACTTGAAGATTGAGCCTCATTTCTCTCTCTTCATCTATATTATGGAAATATCCCGTGGGGTTACCAAACATTTTTCTTGTTTCTTAATGGTCACCTATTCATTTGTTTCTCAAATCATGTTTCCCACTGTTGCATTATTGTTTTCCAATATCCCTCTTACTGCTATGCAATATCCTTGGCCATCCTCCTATGACATTATTTGGCCTCCATTTTTTCACCCACCTACCTAGGGAGAGAGAAACTACTAAGAGTGGATCTCACTTGCCAATACCATTTTTATTCTTCATTTATTAGGTCCATTCCATGCGATTGGAACATAGAAGCATGTTATTAATCCAATCATTCTCTCCCACTGAGTATACTTTTATCTCCTTTTCAAATTCATAAAAGGACATGAAAAATATATCAAGCTTACTTGTGTAATTATTTCATGTTCATTAAACCATGAAGGAGACCGAGCTTACTTGCATCATTCTTTATTTCCCATTAAACCATGAAGGATATCAAGAATACTTATGTCATTCTTTCATGCTCATTAAACCATGAAGGAGACATAAAATAGAAAAAAAAAAGAGTGGGGGTTTTCACATTAGTTTATTCTCAAAATGGCAGCGTCAGTCGATTTACCCTTGAACATGGAACCTATTTGATTCCTCATCATATAGTTGGGTTTTATCTTTCCTAGGAGTCATCCCAGTAATATGAGTCAAATATACTCCTCCAACTAGTTACTCTTCCAGTCATCATCAAGAGTGCTTCCATGCCTCCCACATTGTTGCACTATATTTGTTCATCTCTTGTGTCCTATTTCCAAGTCACCATTGTGTTGTTCTATATGTTCAAGGTAATTTTAAACCTAATTTGACCATATGTTTTTTTTTTTTACTTTCCAAGTTTCCCATACCTATGTTAGTTGTACTTAGTGATACTCTCTCTTCACATCATCTCTTGATGTATGTTTCGTCTCGATTGATGGGAGATATATTAATTCCCTCCTTTGAAAAATCTCTTTCAATTGACTTCAACATATTATCTAGGAGAGGGATCTAGAAACCATCTATTATCTTGGAGATTATAGTCATTGGTGACATTCCTCCTCATGATCAATAGTGGGCTTACATCATTGAATCCTGATCGATTGATTCTATTAGTGTTTTGTTGATGATTTCATCTATGTGAGACATTCTCCAGCTTATAAACCTATGAGATGTGGATCATTGCAACCATGTGAAATATTCTCCAGCTTAGAATCCTAAGAGAAATCCCCTGAAGAGGGTGTGTGGTTCCTATCTGAGACAGAGATGCAACATAGAGATGACCTCCTCCATTCAAAGAGTTGAGAAGAACTTCAGATGATTATCCTGTGGGAAAGGTGATTTGATGAGTTGGACATGCCTATGGCTGAGCATAAGGTGACCATGTGAAATCAAAAAGTGTTGGGTGAATCATCGTGAGAATAGAAATGAAGATAATGTATTAGCCTCCTCTGAGAAACAGAGTTGATGAGAAAGTCTATATGACTCTCATGTGTGATGTAGTGGGAAATACGATCTGTTGAGTGGATGTGTCTGTGGACGAGCACATGTGAACATGTGAAGAACTAGTTCCTTTGTGTAATGGAGTGAGCCAGAGATATGGAAATCCCTATGGATGTTCCCCTAGTGTATGAGAACTAGTGGGTGTATCATATCCCTTGCTATATTTTTTAAGAGTTAGACCTGCCTGTAACCCTAATTGCAATGTAAAGGGTACAGGTCGGCCCCATCTTAATGTGACTGGTGATTAATATAAAAGATAATTAATCTAGTTAATATTAATTATATTATAATATAGTGAGGTCGGACATGTGCTAGTAGACACTTATGTTGATAGGTTCGGTTTAGTATAAGTAAAGATAAATTCCCCATTGAGGAATCATATATTTCATGTGAGTTTGGGAATTTTAGCAAGTACACCTTCTTGGGAAAAGTGCACACCTCTCTTGGGCGCTAGTCTTTTAGGGTTTGAGCACCCTCTTGTGTGTTAGGTTTTATCTTGGTAGTGAAGGTATTTCTATTGAGAAATATAATAAAGGGTTTGGTTAGGTTTTCTTCCCTTGTTGAGAAGGGTTTCCCATGATACTTTTTGTGTTCTTATGCATGGTGCTTCTTCTTTTGATCTTGGTTGCTGCCACATTTATGGTTATGGTTAAATGATAAAAATGTAATTAAATTCATGCTTAACCTTGAATATTGAAAAATAAACATGGCATCAAAGCATATGTCTTGAAAGAACCCATTGCACAAGCATCTACCAAGTCTTCTCTCACTTTTGTAGAACCGTACGACCCTCCTAGGGTTTCCAGAAAAACCTGTACGACCCTCCTTTATTTGGTGATATAGCCCTTAATAATTGGAAGTTGGGGATACTTTTGGAATAGAAGAGTATGTCCTCCTCCAATGCATCTCTAGAAGCTCTCAAAGTGAAATTATGAGAAATTTTGATTTTTAGCCCTAGGGTTTCTAGGGTGCCGAAATTTCCTGCAAAATATTAATCTTAGATTTCTGAAGAAACATTTATCTTGAATTAGAAAGCATCTCTATGACACTATCAAGTTGATTGTTCACAGTCATAAGTCCAACATAATCCAAGGTTACTAATTCAACCTAATCATTAGGTTTTCAAAATCCAGTTGGCGAAAATTTGAAGAAACCAATCAAATGAAGAACAAAGCCTTAGTAGAAGATAGGATTGATGGAGCAAGCAACTGTAGCTCCTAGAAATCAAGGATTCAGATTAGCCTTGAAGAATATGATATCTTGTATGTGGTAACTAAAACCCTACCAGAAACAACTATAGATATAGAGAAGAAGATAAGAAAGGAAGAAGATGTCAAAGAAAGAAAATTAATCATCTACTCAGTAAGAGATCATCTACTACCACATATTGCCAACTTGAAGACAACCTATGATATGTATGAAGCTTTGAAATAAATGTTTGAAATTGAAAACACCCTCATAGCTCTTAACTTGAAGAGACAACTTCAAAGCACCAAGATGATGAAAGGTGACACAGTTTCCATATTCTTTATGAAGTTATCATAAATTAAAGAACAACTAGAGAGCATCAAAGAAATCATGTCTGATAGAGAACTTGTCTTAAGCACTCTCAACAACCTTCCAAAGTTGTGGGAGCCTTTCCTTCAGAGTATCAGTGGAAGATAAGCTCTACCAACCTATGATTGTCTATGGATAGATTGTACTCAAGAATAACTTAGAATTAGAAATAGAGGAGTGGAAGACTCCTCAGAAGAAAATCATGCTCTTTCACTTCGTACAAAGAAAGGAGGAAAATTCAAAAGAAATTTCAGGAAAACATTTAAAGGTGATAAATATTCATCAAAACTAGGTTATCAAAGGAGAGATGTTTCAGAAATTCAGTGCTTCATATGTGACAATTATGGACACTATGCAAGAAACTGTCCAACCAAGAAGAAGAGAAGACAATATGCTTCCACCGCTAACATTGATCCAGACCCACCTCAAAATAATGAAGAAAAGAGAGAGGAAAAGTACTTCCTCTAAAACTAAAGCATGAATACAAACCAAGTAAACCAATCAATTCAAAATTTTATAGTTGATTGCATTTTTTAATAAATCCCTAGAATGGGAGCCTTCAAAGACTTTGAACATTATCTCTGGTATGGGAGTCCAAACCATATTTGATTTACTATTATGTGAGACAATCAGAGATATTGTCCTTAAATAATGGATACCCATTCAAACAAACCTAGAGAATCTCATATGGAGATTGATAGTGAGACAATACCTTCTCCCACTTCAACAGTTCAGAGGGAGATAGACATTATTCCATTTGATTCAATATATTTAGTTGATATATTTAGATATATTGCAGTAGTGCATAAAAGGCTTGTTGGACACACCTACCACACTTAGAGGGGGGGTGAATGAGTGTGGGGCTCTTTTTCTCAAAACTTCCCTCTTGCACAAAAACTCATCAATTAGCATTCAACATTTATTCATTACCCATTGTTGTCATTTATAACCAGCTAGATGTGAGCACATATCAACAATATATCATCAACAAGTCATCACCACAATGAACACAAAGAACAGAAGATGTATGTACAATTTTTATTTATTACGGACTACAATCCTTGGGGTTTATTAGAAACAACTGAATAGAGTACAACTCTACAAGAGCACCAGATCTATATGCAAGACTCAGCTTGCATTCTCAGCACCAAATGAGATGAGGCAACAATCCTCAATAGATATCAATCTGTACCATAAACAAGAGCATAAACCATGCACCAACCTGTGCCAAACAACCTGTAATCAACCTGTACCATAAACAAGTGCATCAAACCATGTACCAAGTATATACCAATCATGTGTCAACTAATCATAAAAAATGATTCATCAATATGTACCAACATCATCAACTATACACCTCATGTATGTGCCAACTCATCAACTGCTTGTCTCAACCATGACTAGTTTTGGATTAGTCAACAACCCTAACTTGCAATAATCATAACTTTGTACCTGTACTGAATAAATATTTGAAACTGATATACAATGTTCTTCAGTGTGTTTTATGAAATTCCTCCAAGTGGAACTACTTGGAACCTCTCAAAAAAGGAGTTATAGCAAAAATGGCATACCTTGCTGAATTCTGGCTTATTCTAGAGAGCAACCTTGTAGAGCATGCCCCGCAAAACATATTTAATGAAATGATATGAAACTATTAAAAAATATACTAAATACTGTAACCTAACCAAAACATTTGGTCTCACTGAATTTGGATCTGTTATGAAGAAGTTATGACGTTGTTACCCGAAACACCTGATTTTGACTAGTTTCAGGACTGGCCACAACCCTTATTTTCCATAGAGTTTAGCTCCCAAAATACAACTACCCACAAGATGAATTTTTAACCAAATATACTTGGATACGTTGTCTCACTTTCATAGCAATTTCAGGATCTGAATCATTATAGAAAACAATTTATAGTGAAAATGGTGAGATGACCTGAAAATAACATACCTTAGAAAGCACCATCAAAAGAATTTATCCTTCCTTGCATTTCGGCCGTCTTTTCATCACTTTACTCAGAATTTTGGCTTAGATATCATTTTTAAACCTCATACACCTATAGATATTCAATATTATCAAGTATTCCACACCAAAAATGCTCAAGAAGCTCTCCATCAATACTCCAAAATATATTCCCACAAGAAGCTCTCCATTGATCCACAAACAGGATGATCTACAAGAGACCATTGCTATCTTATTTATACTTTCATCCTTTAGGTAACTTAACCCATTTTTAGGTCACTTAAACCATTTCTAGGTCACTTAACCTATTTCCTTATTTTAGGGTTAACCACTTTCCATAAATAGAAAGTTCTCCAATACTTTAACATTTAAATATTCCTTCTTGATTTTGTCACCTTACTTTATCATTTCTCGATTTTGTCACTTCTCTTGATTATTTAAATAATCCACCTTGAATTTGTCACTTTGATTTATCATTTAAATAATATTAACCCATTTCTAGGTCACTTAACCTATTTTCCTTATTTTTAGGGTTAACCACCTTCCATAAATATTCCTTGATCTTCATCTCGTTATTCCTCATACAAGCATGGGTCCTCCAACCTTTCTTCTAGGATAACTCAATCCGTAAAGCGTCTTCCCATGAGGGCTTTCACCATAAGGGGACCACTTTGGAGTTCATCCATTTGTGCACCT
>ML778768.1:482281-497739 GCA_009831015.1 Picea engelmannii
CATGATAAGACAATAATGAGTCATCTATACATTTTTCCAACAATGCATCATATACCAATGGAACCACATCGATCAATCTTCATCATGTATCAATGACAACTCATTGATCCATCTTCATCTATGCATTCTCATCAAGGAAAATACATATTATATTACATAAATCATCAGTCAATCAATCCTTTGACATCAATCAATCACTTGACATCAATCAATCAAACCATTGGCATCAATGACAACATGATCCAACAAGGCCTACCTAGAATCACTCTGCAAGAGGCAGAGAAACATACAAGCCTCTTAAGACTCATCCCGAGAAATAAAAATAGATTCTCGAGCTATCCTTCAGTCATGAGCCACTTCATTGATGTTGAGCCTCCTTGTCCTAGAGAAGCAACAAGAGAACATGTATGGAAAGATTCCATAACATAAGAATATCGATATATCTTAAATAATTATCTATAAGATATTATTCATGGACTAGAAGGGAAGTTTGTGGTAACTTCCAAGTGGATCTATAATATCAAGCATGCAACAGATGGAAGTGTGGGGAAACACAAAATGAGATCTATAGCCAAAGGTTTCTCACAAATAGAGGTAGTTTTATATGATAAGACACTTGATCCAATAAGCCTAATACACTTCCATCAGTACTACCATCCATGAGTTGGAAACTATATCAGATAGATATATTCTTGATGAGTTTGGATTTTAGAAAGAGTGTTATTGATCCAAACCTATACTATTACAGTGTTGGTGACAAAATCCTAATTTTGATAACTTATTCAGAAAACATTGTTGTTGGATACAAGTAATACTTGACTTCTGAATTCGAGATGAAGAATATGAGTATGATGCACTACTTCTTGGGACAAGAAGTATGACAGAGGACCAATAAGATTTTCCTGAGTCAAGGGAAATATAAAGTGAAAATATTAAAGAAGTTCAAGTATGGCAGAATGAAAAATCCACCATGATGGACTGATGATGATTCAAATGAGATTGATCCACAATTGATTGGATCACTAATGTATCTGGTTAACACCAGACTTGATTCATGCCATGGAGTGGATGTCTTTATTCATTTCATGATTCAACCAAGACAGACTCACTAGACAACATAAAAAACATGTATGGAGATATATACAAGGCACAGTTGGATATGGCATGAGATATGCCTCCAGTTTGAACTTGAGTTTGCAATATATGTCGATTAAGATTGAGCAAAAAGTACAATGGACCAGAAGAGCACATCTGGTTTTTTTTCTACCGTGAAGGTTTCCATGGGTTCCTGATGTAGTAGGAAACAAAACTCTATGGCCTTGAGTACCATAGAGGCAGAGTATATAGCATCGAGTGTGTGAAGAAATGTGGCTTCTCAAGATTCTGAAAGATTTACTTGACCATGAGATGGATCCTATTATGATAACCAAGAGTCGTGTATAAAGATCCTTGAGAAACCATTATTTCCTGATGAATCGAAACATGATGAGATGAAATATTCTTACATCAGAGATATGATACAGAGGAAAATCTTACACATGCAGTATCTTCCTACACATGAGAAGATTGCAAACATATTCACCCAACTATATTGGTGAAGAATGCCTCCCTAGTTGAGAGGGAATAATTAGGACTCCATCCAAGACAAAATTCAGAGTACATCCATATGAGACTTGGCATGATGAAGAATGCCTCCCTATTTGAGAGGGAGTGTTGATGATTGCAGCTATATGACACATTCTCCAGCTTACAAACCTGTGAGATGTGGAGCATTGCAGCCATGTGAAATATTCTCCATCCTACAAAGATGAGGGAAAGCCCCTGAAGAGGGCGTGTGGTTCCTATATGAGATAGAGATTTAATGTAGAGATGACCTCCTCTATTCAGAGATTTGAGAATAACTCCAGATGATTATACTGTGGGAAAGGCGATCTGATGAGTTTGACGTGCTTGTGGTTGAACAGAAGGTGAACGTGTGAAATCCAAAAGTGTTGGGTGCATCGTCGTGATAGCCTCCTCTGAGTAGCAGAGTTGACGAGAAAATCCAGATGACTCTCTTGTGTGATGCAGTGGGAAAGAAGATCTATTGAGTGGACGTGCATGTGGACGAGCAAAGATGAACGTGTGAAGAACTAGTTCCTCTGTGTAATGCAGTGAGCCATAGATATAGACATCCATATGGATGTGCCCCTAGTGGATGAACACCAGTGGGTGTATCATATCCCTTGATATATTGTTTAAGAGTCAGACCTTCCTGTAACCCTAATTGTAATGTAAAGGGTGCATGTCAGACCCACCTTAATGTGATTGTTAATTAAAATAAAAGATAATTAATTTGATTAATATTAATTATATTATAAGCTAGTGAGGTTGGCCCTATTGTGCCAATGGACACTTATGTTGGCAGGTTTAGATTAGTATAAGTAAAGATAAATTCCCCATTGAGGAATCAGATCTTTCAAGTGAGTTTGGAAATTTCAACAAGTACACCTTCTTGGGAAATGTGTGCACCTCTCTTGGGCGCTAGTCTTCTAGGGTTGGAGTTCCCTATTGTGTGCTAGGTTTTATCTTGGTGGTGAAGGTCTTTCTCTTGAGAAATATAGAAAAGGATTTGGCTAGGTTTTCTTCCCTTGTTAAGAAGGGTTTCCCAGGATACTTTTTGTGTTCTTATGCATGGTGCTTCTTCTTGTGATCTTGGTTGCTGCAACATTTATGGTTGTGTTTAAATGATAAAAATGGAATGAAATTCATGCTTAACCTTGACTATTGAAAAATCAACATGTTCGACATCAGATCCTCTATTCAAACTCGCTATATTGTAGTAGGTACCTTGGGGTGCATCCTCATAATCGGTGGGTCCCCTTGTGTCTGTTAACGATATACATCAATGGCTGGTAATCAAACGATTTATACCATGCTCGACATCAACTCATCTATTAGCATGTTGTAGATTCATACCATCGGGGTTTGAGATGAAGACATTGGGTTTGGGGGCCACAGATCATTCTAATACAACATCCCCTCCCAAGTTGCGATGTATTATATCACTTGTATATGTAGACTTTGGGGGCACTCTCCTCAATGCTCATTGTCTTCCTGACATTTACATGTTGTGTCATACATCCACATTGTAATTTCTAGTGGCTATGATTGATCTCATGACATAGATTCACATCGTGTTGTCTCATGGCTATGGTATTATTGATGACATGGATCTAATGTGTATTCTTTCATGGACATGGTCTAGCATTTCATATCATGTATCTGCAATGTATTGTTTGGCGACCATGATCATTCAAAGTATGAGTATGTCTACCTAGAGGATTGGTATATATATGCTCTCATCCTTGGTGTTTGATTGCAAGACTTCTTTGGTTTTTGAACCTCCTTTCCTCTCTCATTGTGCTACCTCAAATGGAAATTATTGTATTGTATTTCGTCCATCCACTTCTTTCCTGACCTAAAAAATTAGGGGGAATATTTTATAGCGTTGATTTCCACCCTATAGTCCAGAGAGGAAGCCATCATAGGCTAGAGGAAAAAATACTTATTTTTCCTAAGGTTTGAACCCTTTTAAAACCCTTTTTGGCATTCTTAGAGGAAACCTAGTAGAGAACAAGCAAGGCCCTCATTGGTCACTAGTCTTTAATAAGCGAGGCATTTTCAAACTTCTATAATCGGGGAGTTACGGTATGATAGGTGAGGGATGAGTTGGATATTCATGGAAAAGGCCTAGGAACTCACATCATTTGAGTCTGTAGCGGCCTCTAGAAGATCTAGAAGCCTCTCCCAAGCCTCCTCCAAGGGCTATATAACAAAGGAAAACCTTGGGAAAGATGGAGAAGAATTAAATGGTATAGTTATGTTGTCCAAATGCAAAGTTATCCATCACTACAACTAGAATTCATTGAAGCCTAGCCTGACCAAGGAGCTACATGGAGAGGCAAGGACAAAGGAGGTTAAAGGAGCTTGCATCAACATTTGAGGTATGCATGTCTTGATGTAATGTTCTTATGATTAATAATAGATCAAAGGTTTTCCCTCCATATTATTTTTGTTTTGTCATAAATGAATTGGATTTGATTATGTAATTGATTAATCAAGATAGATCTAAGGTATTAGTGAATATTCCTAACACTAGAGAAAGGAAAAAGGTCAGTTGTGTTTGTTACTTGTGTGAAGGAAGTAGGTGGAAAGAGATGGATTTGTATATATACACTACTTGAGACACTGAAGAACAACCCTCAGACAAAAATGTATGTTGATCTACTCCTTTCCAGTGTAAAATAATTGTTTTCCTTCTAGATCTTGAAGAACCATAGGAAATCTAGCTCTCTTTTTTGTCTAGGATAAATAGGTTGATCCTAGGGAAATCTTACTAATTATTCAGTGAGATCCCTGTGAGATGAAAGCTCATAAAAATTAATTTTCAATGTACAATGTTTACATATAATATTTATTGTCCCGCGACCATTCATGATACTTACAGATATACAATGCTACTGTAGGGAACAAAACTAGGGTGTTATAGTTATTCAATTGGTTCTAAATTATGCTTTTTATGACTCTTATGTTTCCACAATAATATCTAATGTGATATAAAAACAAGAGTATGCTCATTTGTGGTTATTTTTAAGTTTGGATATAATTATTTTTCTCTGAGCAATTGAAATATGTTTTTTTACCAAGTGTTTTGGTTGGAGAACCAATACCTAAGAATGAAAGGTACGACCAAAAAAGTGAACAATATAGGTTGATGAAAGAATTACACATATCTTAGTGATTGGCTTACACTTAATATAAAAACAAGATTTACTATGAAAATATGGATTTGTACTAACAAGTTTCACTCATTAGTAGAGATGTATGTTAACTTACACTCATTAACTAGTGGATATGTATATTAACAAGCTTCACTCATTAGTAGAGATGTATGTTAACATACACTTATCGAAGCATGGTGGAGATTTGAAAGTATTAAATATGAATATTTACACTTTTAACTATGCTATATCTATATTTATAATTATATTAAAAATAATAATTTGTAATTTTAGAATTTATTTATTATACCTTAGACAATGTATATAGTAATGGATTTGTGGTTGACTATTTATTTGTATGGGGGTTGACCATAAATTTCACCTTTCCTCCATATTTTTATATTAGCCAAATATTGATCCAAATTTTATGAGAAGAACAAAATGAATATAGATTATTAAAATATGCTTAACACAAAATAACAGAGATACAATAAAACTGGTTTTCTATTCAATAAGGAAATAAGATGAAACTATAAAATGCAGTGGAAAACAAGCTTGTTGGAATGGTGGCGTCTTATCTCTGAGAAGAGATGTGATGGTTGCGCTCATTCGTAAGAAGATGGTTACAATGAGGCTTAGAAGGCCTTTTACAATAAAAAAGAATGTAAAAAACACTAGACATCCAAAACCTAACCCTAGGAGATGAAGCACCAAAAGTCATGTGGACCTTGTAACTTTTGCATATAATCTTCGTTTTAGGTGCACGATAGCCCATTGGAAATGTATAACATAGAAGAACAATTTTCTACTAGCCTGGGTTAGTGCCTTATATAATCACGTGGGCCCCAAATCCCAAAAAACATTGTTTAGGGCCTCAAAATGGCCCCGGAAGTTTGGAACTCGAAAAACTGTTGAAAAACTACCAAGGTGGAAAATTGTTTTTCAAGCCAGTGGAATTGGTGGGTGGCCACCGATATCCACCTGGATCAATCCTCTCTCCTTAGGAAGCAATGGTCTCCATCGTGTTGAGTTCCCCCATCATATAAGGAAATTTCTGTTGAATTTGGCCTCGTGTGAGCCACTTCCCTTGGTGCGGGAGCTACCTAGCTTTGACGACTCAATAAAGTTGGATCGTTTGTTGTCAAGTGCCCTTGATATGTATGTCCACAATCTGGTCATTGGATTCTTATTGCATGTAGTCAGGGTTGATCTCTGTTGGTGTCAACTACTCTGCTATCTCTGAGGTGTCCAATAATGGTGGGAAATATGGCCGAAGGAGAGCCACGTTGAATACTAGATGCATACCAAGGAAGAGGGAAGTGTTGAGATCAAAAGCATTGTCACCCACAACCTTGGTGATGGTTTACAACCCATAATGGAGTGGAATAAGCTTACGATGGGGCCCTATAAGGCGTTCTTTCTGTAAATGCAACCAAACTTTGTCGCCCACCTAAAACTTATGTGGCACCTGATGTTGATTATGGCGTTGTTTGTACTTGGAATTAGACTTATGTAGAATATCCTGAACCTGTTGGTGGATTTGTTGGATCTGCTCAATGAACCAAGTGGCTTTTTCATCTTCTGGTGGAGTAGGGGACGAGCCGACCAAGGTGGTCGCCAGGGGTAGTGCAACCTCCATGGGGCCCAATGGTTGGAATCCCAACCCCACCTGAAAGGAGCTATGACTAGTTGAGATATATAGGGATTGCTTGTAGCTATGTTGGACATAGGGAGAACTCTCATCCCATGTGTGGGGTTGTTTTTAATTTTACATTCACTGGATATGCACGA
The DNA here is from genome assembly GCA_009831015.1 of Picea engelmannii. Lineage (NCBI taxonomy): Eukaryota > Viridiplantae > Streptophyta > Pinopsida > Pinales > Pinaceae > Picea > Picea engelmannii. The sequence continues at coordinate 488,836 of ML778768.1, forward strand.
CCATTTGATTGATGACCTCAGTTTGACCATCTGTCTCGAGGTGGAAGGCAATAGATTTGGTGAGCTTGGTATCCATTAGTGACCAGAGGCTCAACCAAAATGAGATGAGGAACTAACTGTCACAGTCTGAGATAATGGTTTTTAGGATCCCAAAATGTACCCATACTCGTTCAAAGAAGAGCTTGGTAGTGTCTTCTATTGTGATGTTCTTCTTGCAGGCGGCTAGAATTGCCATCTTTGAAAAGTGATCAACAACCACAAAAACACACTCATTTCCCCTCTTGGTGGATAGGAGGTTCGACATGTAGTCCATTGAGATGGATTCCCACGACATATTAAGAGTAGGAAGAGGGTTGTACAGGCCTTGATTCTTAGTGGTCGGTTTGGAAATAACATAGGATGTGCAGGACCTGATATACTTACCAACATCCTGTCGAAGTTTCATCCAGTAGAAATGTTTTTGTAGCAGTTCCATTGTCTTTTTGACACCAAATTTTCCTGCCACCCGACTGTAGTGAGATTCCTAAATCAGCTTTGCATGCTCGCTTGATGGAACGTAGAGATGGCCTAGAAGGAACAACAACCCATCCTAAAGATGGAAATTAGCAACCACTGAGTTGGCTCCCAACATTTGGTAGGTGGTGGAGAAGTTAGAGTTTGTCTCATAGAGGCGGGGCCATCCATAGCTCTCGTGGCCCCAAGAGTCTAGCTCTGTTGTGAGTGTCATGAGTGGAGATCGGTTGAGGCAGTCAACAACTCGGTTGGTACTTCCTATTTTATACTTGATGTTGAGGTGGAACTAATTTAAGTGTGTTGACCACTTTTGATGGTGGTCATTCTTTAATTTTCCTTGGGTCTGCATGAACTGTAGTGGCTTGTGATCAGTTTGGATGATTGTATCCTTCCCAAGAATTTAATGTCTCCACTGGTGGAAGTTATGCACAATGGAGTACATTTCTTTGTCATAAGTAGGGTACTTACGAACAACATCTAATAGTGTCTCACTATGATATGCTACCGGGTGGCCATGTTGAGTGAGAACGGCTCCCACAACATAGTCTGAAGCATCTGTCTTGATCTCAAAAGGGATGTTGTAGGTTTGGTAATGAAAGTACCGGGGATGAGAAAAAATGATTCTTCAATTCATTGAAGGCTTACTGTTGGGACAAGCCCCACAAAAATTTTTCCTTGCCTCCAGCCATGGTTACTTGGTTGAGATCCCATGCAATATGAGAGAATCCTAGCACAAACATGCAATAGAAATTGGTGTGGCCCAAGAAGCTCTAAATTTCAGTGAGTGTGGTTGGGGCTGGCCAGTCATGGATGACCTGGATCTTGGCTAGATCCACATGCACGCCATGCTGATCAATGATGTAGCCTAATTAATGGACCATGTCCATGCTAAAGGAGCATTTTTCCAAGTTTTCATATAGATTGTGTTGCCCCAGGGTGTGCAGAACCTACTAAATATGTTGCAAGTGTTCCGCCCAAGTCTTGTTGTAAATGAGGATGTCATCCAGATACACCACTACAAAAGTATTGGTGAAAGGTCGAAGGATATCGTCCATCATCATCATAAAAGTTGTTGGATCATTTGTCAAACCAAAGGGCGTGACCAACCATTCAAAAATACCTTCTTTTGACTTGAAAGAAATCTTCCATACATATGTCTGTTCTATTGGGACCTGGTTCTAGCTAGAATTCATATCAATCTTATTGAAGTATTTGTCCCCCATGAGTTGATCAAGAAGTTCGTCGATTCAGGGAATCGGGTATCAGTTTCAGACTGTGATTTTATTGAGGGCCCGATAATCACTACAAATTCACTAGGTTCCATATTTCTTCTACACCAGCACAATTGGGCTCCCACAAGGTGATGAGTTGGGATGGATGTGCCCCTTGTGGATAAGTTCTTAGATCTGCCTCTTGATATTCTCATTTTCTAACAAAGAGCGACGATAGACTAGCCCATTGGGTAGCAGTGCACCTGGGGTTAGATCAATGGGATGCTTGACCTGGCAATGCAAAGGTACCCCGGTAGGAGAGGAGAAGATATCTGAGTATTCTTCCACGACCTTATCCACTTTCTTATGTTGTGTGGAGAGATCAGACGTGGAGGCCCTGGATGTGACCGCGATATTTCTCACTTTGAGAGAAAATCACAAATAAGAAAAATTTCCCAGTTTGAGAGATGACCTTCCTGCATTGCTTGGATGAGATCAAGGAAATATCACTAGGAGGGAATTCCTCGGGTATCCTGTACAATTTCCTGTTCAAAGTAATAATAACACTATGAGGCCTAGAATCATATACAACATGATATTTACATAAATAAGGTTGTCCCAAAAGAACATTACAAACTTAGAGAGGATAAACATAACACAATACCTCATCTTTGAAGGGATTGATGTCATATGATAGTCGACATTGTTGGCTGACACGAAGATCACTTCCATGGCGGAGCCATCCAATGGTGTAGGGTTTTGGGTGCGTCATTTTCAGTAGGTCCAACCGCCTGACGATCTCTGCTAAGATGAGGTTCTTCTGGCTACAACTATCAACGATGAAGTGCAGTGGGTTTCCTTTTACCCACATATGTGAATGTAAGTGGTGCTCTCATTCTTATGGCTTGTCTGGTTCACCGGGCTAGAGCTTGGTGGTAGTAGCGATGACAGTGAGTTTTGCATCAATGATCCATATTCCCCTTTCTGGTTCTGAATCAGAGTCAAAACCCGCATTTGATTAAGAGGATTTCACTTCAACCACCAGCGACTGCTTTGAGCAGAATTCAACAGTGATATTCCAGGGGTTCTTATGGAAGTTGTACCACTTCTCGGTATCTTTATTTATCTTTCTGGTGTCTGTCTTTGCTTGTGGCTTGGAATGGTTGTCCTAATACTGTCCATCTTTTCTCTATCTTTTTTTCTGTGGGTTTGGGCAACCCTTTCCTGGATTTTGCTGTGAGGGGTTCCTAAGCCCAAATTATCGCGTCTTTTGTTTGATCTTCTGCTCGATCTTAATGACATATCGGTAGGTTGCACCCAAGGATGAGATGTCCAAAAATTCCATTTCCATTTGGATGTATATATGCATATCACCCCGATACTTGAGCTCTAGATGTCGCTCTGAATATTTGATACCTGGCTTGGTACGCAAGCTATGGAAGATATTTGTGAACTCCGGCACCGCTTGGTATGTTTCTTGCTGCAGTCTGGTCCATTTGGTATACAAGTCGTCATAACTTCTGACAGGGTAGTATTTTTCCTTAATAGCATCCCTGAAGGATTCCCAGGTGGCTGTGACTGTAAATAATGAGGGTTCCTTTGTTTCTTTTTTCTCACATAAAGTTTCCCACCAATCTTTGACATGGGGAATGACTTTGAGGAGGGAAAAATTAATATTTTCTCTATTCGAAAAGTTATGGAAAAAAAAATACCCTTCTAGTATATTCAACCACTTGTATACAACATATGCATCTATCTGACCTTCAAATATAGGAATATCTAAGTTTATTTATAACTTTAAGGGGGCGGTGCCTCTGCTCGAGGAAGATGTGTCGCCTGTTGGTAAGCACCGAAGGATTTACGCGAAACTATCCATCATCTCGTTCCTCTGTTGCATGAGGGATTCCTCAAGAAACATTATGAAAGGATATCATGCCCCATTGTATTTGTTTTCTCCTACCATGAGAGGTTTCTTGGGCGTATGAGAGCTTTTTTCCTCAAGAGAAACAAGCTCGAGACCCAATTCTTTGTACCCTGACCTAATTGGGGACATGCATTAAGACAACAAGGAGAAGACCGCTCTGATACCACTAATATGAATCTGATGAGAAGAATGAAATGAGTACAGATTATTAAAATATGCTTAACACAAAATAACAAAGATATAGTAAATTTGGTTTTCTATTCAATAACGAAATAAGCTGAAACTATAAAATGTAGCGGAAAACAAGCTTGTGGGAATGGTTGTGGCTTATCCTTGAGAAGAAATGTGACGGTTTCTCTCATTCACAAGAACATTGTTACAATGAGGCTATGAAGGCCTTTTACAATAAATAGGAATGTCCAAAACCCTAGACATCCAAAATCCTAACCCTAGGAGATGAAGCGCCAAAAGTCATGTGGGCCTCATTTGGGTAAGTTAGTACATCAACTTCCCGAGGCCATAAATTTTGCATACGATCTCTGTTTTAGGCACACAATAGCATGTTGGAAAGGTCTAACAAAGAAGAATTTTTTTTTATTGGCCTGAGTCAGTGCCTCCAATAGCCACCTGGGCCCCAAATCCCCAAAAAATGTCATTTAGGGCCTCAAAAAAACCCCAAAAGTTTGGAACCTGAAAAACTGTCGAAAAACTGCCAAGGTGGAAAAAAACATTTCGACCCAGTGGAAAAGGTGGGTGGCCACCGATATCCACTTGGATCAAATATTTTTTTTATTTTTCTTAAATATTAATATGTATTTTTTTATTCATTCGTTGGTTGAGCAATTTCATCTCTTATTTTGGAGCCAAAAAGAATGTACTCATTGTTTTTCTGACTTATCCCTCACATCCATTACTCCAACAACTCAATTAATGGCCTTATCCATTACTCCAACAACTTATTTAATGGCCTTATCGATTACTCTAAGATATCCTCTTCAATGGATTTATGCCAAAACATTCACAAGTAATTACTATTCCAAAAGTTTATGGTACTTGGTGGTGGGACTTTAGTTACTCTTCTTTTAGTTAGTACATATACTAGTCCTAGCAAATCTATAACCAATATTGCAAATCCTATATTTTCTATAGAATGTTTTTTTATCTACCCTTGAAATATCTAACTCAAAGACTACCAAATGATTCCAAACTCTACCAGAAATTTAACCAATCTTTAAATGGTTGATTGCAGAATTTTGGAGACACATCCTGATTCCAAGTATAAATTAACAAATATCAATCTCACTGGCTTGAAGGAGGTCAAATTCCAGGTATAATTTAACAAATATCAATCTCAATGGTCTAGAGTAGTGCACAATGTTTTATATGCTTCTAAGAGATGTGTCTTGGATATACTTATGAGCTCCTTCAAAAATTCAAATTGGAATTGAATGAATACTCGATACTATTTTTCCAGCACCCCCGGATGGGGTGCCATCTATCCAGCATTGGAAACCTGACACTCATGCAGACAGGGGAGTTAATACCCCTCACCACTAGACTCTTATCCAACCTACTTAACATGCCTAACATTCAAGTTGTTGAGGCATTAGTGAACTGGTGCGATAAGGGTGATTTAATGGAACTCATTGTGAACCAACTACAACTCACTGGAGTAGGTACAATGCAATTGGTTGGCGTCACCTTCGTCTTCATGGAACTCCTCTCTGTCACCTCAAAGGTTTATATAAAGGTAAGGCCTCACAAGAATTTATCATTTCACATTTCCATTTGGCATTTTGTTCTCTATCTGAGCCTCCTCTCCATAGGCACGCTCTCACTCCAGGGGCTTCCTTCTTCTTGCTAACATGTGTTCTTTGTCCATTCCTCCCCTGTAACCTGCACATTGTTTGCTTCTCCCTAGAACTGGTACATTTTTTGCTTCTCTACCTCTCTCTTCATCGTGATTACACCATGTCGAGGGATCGAGGAAAGTGCAAATGAGAGTCGACATATTACAAATTCGTAGCCTAGCGCAATCGCCCAGACCCCTCACTGCCCTCTAATCCATATACCATCTTTTTTATCCCCTCTCACTCAAACCATAATTGGCTTGAATATCCCTAGCATCGTCTAGGAATTCTAGAGACATCACCTCCCATTTCTGACCCCATTATCGACTTAGGTGGCTTCCCAATCGAGGAAGAAATTTCTCCAAATGAGCTAGAAACCACCACAGCAATGCCAGATCCCATTGACAATTCCATCCCCTCCACACATCCTACAATGGATCAAGGTGGTTGTGTGATTGAGGAATAAATTCCCCCCAACTGGCTAAATGATTGGCCAATAAGAAATGTCCTGATTACCACAGAGGTAGCCCATTGGTTGGCCATGGAAGAGACCCCTTTGATTGATTTCAATGTAGCGACAAGACAACATGAGGCAATGGTGGTGAGCATAGAACATGTTTCGCTCAAAACACACCATTTTTTGGAAGACCACCTTCAGCTGATCTTCGAGATGTAGAGGAACCTAGAGGACCAAATCTACAAGTAGAGCATCCTTAGCGGTCGCATGGACCTCCTATTCGACTCTGTGTCTAGTGCACCTTCCCATAAGCATTTTTCGAATTACAACCAATAGTTTTTCTTCATTTACAACCATGATGGGAGTCCAGGTTCATCGCACCTTTAGTTTTTTAAGCATTTTGTTTTCAGGTCTTGAGAGTGATCAGTTACAGTCAATTTTTGTTTTTGTTAAAACTATAGCTTCAGGCTATAGCCACGTCTCTATATTTTGCAGGCCACCTGTTTTGGTTTCCAAGCATGTGGCAGAATAGGTGGAATAATTTGATCAATGTATTGACATGAATATTCTATAAGGTAATACAATATTTTTATATACAAAAAAAAAAAAAAAACTAGTTTTCCAACAAATTAAAAGAAATGGAATTGGCATTTACTACCCAATATAGTATATTAATAAGCGACATTTTTTTATCGACACCTGTTTAAAGAAAATTTATCCATGATATACCATATTCCTAACTCTAAAAGTGGCGGGTATTTTCGTCTATGCGACCTTGTTTAATTTGGATGCTTATGGAGAAACAACACATTAGTATGTGTGGTGACGATACATCAAATTTATTTGAAGCTACTTGACACAATTCTCTATTGTTCGATGCTCCAATCATTTTTGTTCAGTGATGTTAGAACAGGGGAAGACCCAGGGTTCAACTCTTCAACAACGCACCAACAAAACCCTAACTACTGACCCTTTCGGCAACACCTGTGAAGCAAGCGAAGTCTCACCCGAGGTAGGCACTATTAAATTTGAACGGATTTGCGACGAAGTAGAGACAAATTTTCGTTGGCATAGAGTCATTTTTGCGACCAAGATGATTTTTTTTTGTCAGAATACATTTGTCGGTCTAGCGGCCACACATGGATCTTCGTCGGTCTAGCAACTAGGAAAATAAGCCTATTCATAATAGGGAAAAGTTTGGCAAGCGACGAATGTTAGTCAGTCGAACGACTAATATTAGTCACAAGAGTGACCAAGACAACCTTGGAAAACTTAGTCAATAAACCACTATGAGTCAGTAGAACGATGAATCTTAGTCACTAGAGTGACCAAACCATCTTTTAAAAAGGTGAAACAAAGGAGGATCAGTTAGTCGCTAGAACGACCAAGTGACCTAGTTTGCGACCAAATGGCAATACAAGCGAGTAACACATTGGTCGCTCGACTGACTAACACATTGGTCACTCTAGCAACTAACACGTTGGTGTTTCCAACCAATTGGAAATACTAGGAACGAACATGTTAGTCACTCGAATGACTAACACGTTGGTCACTCTAGCAACTAACACATTGGTGTTTCCGACAAATTGGCAATACTAGCGACGAACATGTTAGTCGCTAAAGCGAACAACGTTGGTTTTTTTTTTTTTTAATTATTCCATTCACACAAGATTTTAACTAAATTTGATAATAGGTATTTAAGTGTGTCCAATCATGATGGTCATGTAATTGTAGGATCTTAACTAAACCTTGATTTCAAAATGGGGTCGATGATATGGTGGAACCATGTGAAAGGAGAACTTGATCAAACGACACAATAGATCAAACAAATTGACAATATGTAAGTTGATAGAGTGAATACCATGTTTGAGGAACTCAATGTGTAGGTCTTCCTCATATGTAACTCTATTTTTATTGATCATGTGAACTACTCTCTTGATGTCTCCAAAAGAGAATATATGACATGAGGTAGGGCTATGGGAAATTTGGATTGAGGATTGTATAGGAACATGATAAAGGGATGGAGAGGAAGGGCTATGGGAAATTTGGATTGAGGATTGTATAGGAACATGATAAAGGGATGGAGAAAGGGATAAAATGAATTACTGATATATATCTTGTGGGAGGGAAACCTGTCTAGGTAAAAGGGTGCACCAGAAGACTCTATGTCAATTGTAGAGGGCTTCAAGAAGCTCATGTCTTCTAATAGAAACAAAACCATATTTTTTTTTATGATAGAGGAGATGCTAGCAATATTTCTAAAGGTGAGCAATAGAGAAAGGGACATGCTAAAGAGACTCTTCTTAGTTGTTACAAATGAATTGGTGATCATTGATAATAGAAATCATATGAACTAAATTTATGGTACATTCGTCAATTTTAGAGAAAGGCATACAAAGAAAGAACATTGTTAATTTTGGATCAAATCCCTTCAAATAGGAAAGCATAAACATTAATACAAAGGCATACAAACAAATAACATTGTTAATTTCAGATCTAGTCCCTTCAAATAGCAAAATGAAGATGTAGATTGGAAAGCATAACGATTAATAATAAAATGTTGATAGGAAAGTGCATGGATCGATGATAGAATTTTCTAGCACCCTTGTAAAATCAGGGACATAAACATGCTTTTAGCTAAGCATTCATATTGGGGTCACAATTCTTCTTTAAGGTAATGTTAGAAGATGACTTAAGGGGATTAAAGTGAAACACTCCTTTTTTGGAAGCATACATACATGGATATGCACCGAAGTCCACTACCAGAATATTTAATTGTGAATGAATAGGTCTTTTTATGAAGCACACACCAAAGTATGCTACTAGAATATGCCAATAAGCCAAAGTATGTTGAACACTTTGTCATTTTTTTAATGTGAAATGTGAAGATATGAGTTGTTGGTTGTATTTTAAGTATACGTTGCTTTAATGTAAGAGGAATTGTTTAGT
>ML778768.1:499425-514030 GCA_009831015.1 Picea engelmannii
CAAACCATAATACAATACATAACTTTGATAACCTTCTTCATATATACCTTATAATTCATAACCCCCTATAACCCCTTACCCCAAACATTTATCGACCCTAGGTCTTAACACATATAGCTCATATATCCTCTTTAATATGATAAAACATCTTTGATAATTCTATAAGTTGTCATCTCTAACTCGTAATACATGAACTTATAAACCATAAACCTTATAACCATTGTAACCCTTAAACTTTGCTAAACCTAACATTGATCCCTTCCAAGCCATAACAAATATCTCTTATAACCTTTAATCCTTATAACTCATAACTCCTAACACTTAAAACCCTAACCCATTTAACCCTTACCGATATTACCCTATTTGTAAAACACTAAATCCATATAATCCATATTTGTAAAACACTAACCCCTTACTGCCATGGCATCTAACCCCTCAGCCATATAACCCATTACACATGTATCACCTAATTATTAACAACTATAACCCCTATAAGTCCAAACATGTATACTCTTTAAGTCCTTTAACTAATATCACCCCTAACCTCCCTAACCATAACTCATGTAAGCACTTACCCATTAATCTCTACTCTTTATAATATTTATAACACATAACACCTCATCTAGTTTAAAATTCATTTAACTTTTAATAGTTATAACCCATTATTTCCAAATACATATAACATCTTCATCACTTAAATACTAAAACCCTAGCATATATAACCCCTATAACCCCTAAATATTTGTATGTATTACCATTAACCCTTATCAGATATATCTTTTATCCATAATAAGAACCTATAAACTCTTCTTCTAAACCCTTATAAGGAGTGAAAATAAACCATAAAACAGTTCAATAGCACCAAATTACTAAATCACACACAAAAAAATTAAGTACTGACCTTCAAAATTTCAGCTATGTAGAGTCTGATCAATTCAATGTTTCTCTTCTTGAAAGAGAATTGAAATCAAGATTTCATAAAAAACCAAAACACCATTGCATCAGAACACTTGAATGATTTTTGTAACTGTAGAAAATGATTGTCGTAACTATAGCAAATTTGTCATAATTGAGATATATATATGATTGATTTTCCATAAATGATCGTTTGATTCTCACATGTCCCATTGTTGGTCGCTCTAGAAACTAAACACCATTTAGTCGCTAGAGCGACCAACTTTCATCGTTAAAACAACCAACCTAAAATGTTAGTCACTAGAGAGAAAAACATTTGTACCCCAAAAAATAGTACAAAAAAAGTATATTTAGTACAAAAAAATAAAAAAAAATACGACGAAATTCTAAACCATCGTAATATTTCGTCATAATTTGCTCCCAATGTAGTAGTGTAGGAGAAGGGGGGGTTACAGGACTCAAGTGTCTGTAACCAAGGTGGGACATAGATCTATGATAACAACACTTGTCATAGTATTCTATTAACACTACAATATGATATTCAATAACACATTAGCTTCATTTACATCACAGAACAAACCCTAGGATAGGTCGATGCAGTAACAGTAAATATTAAGAACTTTAATCATTTAGCACATAGCACTGAGTTAGATCTAGCATTAATTCATAAAGCACAAGTAAATTACTAAGCAACATTAAATCTATCCAACATACATAATAACAAAACCACTGAGTAGATTTAGAATATAAGCAACATGACATAAAGAACATCAGAAGACACAAGATATATGTGGTTCACCCCAGTGTGGGGCTACGTCCACCCACTGCTTCGTATTCTTTATTATTCTTCAATTTCTTACATTCATGTGCTCCTATGCACTAAGCCCCAGACCCAAGCTTCATAGAGGACAGGAGATCTACGCACAGAGCACCAGATCCTCCTTCCCAAAACTACATTACAACACAAATCCAACTTCTCTATCAAGCATAGAGCCTTACATACACAAGTTGTTGCACAAAGCAACCCAAAACCACTTGCAGTTAGCCTTGCAAGCTATTCCCTTTGCTATTCTTCCATACATTCTTATCTATTTATACTTTTACAATTCCTTACAAAACGACCTTAACATGGGTAAACCCATGGGTTGACATCCCATAACCCATTACAAAAAGCCCTTACAAAGCCCACAAAATGAGCGAGATCTGCGATCTCAACTCTGTCTAGGCCCTCCATCTTCGACCAGCCTATCAAAGTCCAAAAGTGGTCCTAACCCGACCAAGGTTTCCTTAAAACTTGGTCGAGGGCCAATAGGCCCCCAACACTCACCTATGACTCGTCCCAAGTCAGTCAGAACTAGGAAATGTCGCTTTGAAGGCTTCAAGCTGCCTCGACTTGTTGCTTTGCCTGAGTCTCCTAATTAGCAATCTCCTGGATTATCTACGTTGTAACAGGCCCTTCCAGGCATTATTATACTATCACAACCACTTGGTCCAGTTGCAAGCCTTGTCCTTCAATTTATTCAAACACCTTGCATGCTTCACCCTGCATAGGTTGCATCTATTGCATGATTTTCCTTACTCTTCCCTGGATGGCAGTAATTTGTTGTTTGACTGCGCATTGTTCCTATGATCTCTTCATTCTCTCGACTACAGTGAGAAGCTTCATATGTTCCTGTGTTGAGCCTCTAAATTGACATACCCACTACCCTATTATACTCCTCATATATACCTTTTTGGCTTACCTAAGCTTGTATAAATGACAAAGAACACTACCATTAGCCATTGATGAGGTCATAAGTTAAATTATAATTAATTCATGCATTTTTGTGGCTTATTGAGCTAGGAGACTAAATGTTTCATGTACTAATGCTTCAATTTTCCATGTATAACCTTTGACCTCTAGATGAGTCCATCCTTTCTGTACCAGCTCATCCATTCGGTACTTATGCACTAGATTGCCACTGTCTAAATCCAACACCAAGAACACCTTCCATTCAGATCCAGTATCGAATATCACCTGTCACGATCTGGTACCAACATCCATAGACTGTCGCGATCTGGTACCAACCATTTGTGCACTATTCAAATCTAGTACCATTTACCGAATCTCACCTGTCACGATCCGATACTGATATAGGAAGCATAATACACCAATTTTATCTCCAGATCGTACTAAAGATAATTGTTGATTGTTTGTTGAATCATTAAATCTCTAGCAAGGTTATGATAATCTTGTTTTTCTATTGCTTCATCCTCATACACTTCATGTCATGAGGATGAAGCTTAAAATATGTAACCGAATATATAAATTTGGCAATTGACTGATTTGATAAAGATTTCACCTCCTTGTGTTTCACAACTAAGACTATTTAAATAGTCATGGCAAGGATGGTGGAGGTAGTAGAGAGTTAGCATAACATAGTATGTAAAGCAACATTACATATTGTAGAACACATTTTGAGTTGAATTTTAATAGAAGGATGTCAATTATTTCCAGGCCTTGATCATTTATGAATGAATGTGAGTTGAGTTGTTAGCATAGTTTAATTCTATGTTTTGAAATTTAAGTAAGAGGAATGTGTGGATTGGAAGAAAGCTTTCCGTAGACTCCAGTCCCTGACCTGTTGAAGTGGCAAGGGCCCACTACCCAACAAAGGTAAACATACTTATAGATTAGTGTTAGTAGTTGATTTCAATAGTATAGATGTTAGATTAACTAAATCTTAATTCTTTTAGATGATAGCAGTATAGTTTAGACTAGGATTTCGATCATATGATTGTTTGGAGATCTTTACTTACTCTTTTTTTCATATGTTATGTTTCTGTTTTTTTTAAGTTGATTTTGTTTCATGGACACAAATGTTGGCAGTAGTAGTTAGACATATTTGGAGGAGAACTAGTGAAGTTTACAACAACACATTGTGAACCACAACATACTCAGTATATTGACTATTGAACTACCCACGCTATGTCTTGATGATTGATGTGTGAGTTCCCTTTTAGAAGTGTGATTGTGTAGTTAGTTTTCTGGGTCAGATAAAAGAGTTTATCTATCAAAAGAACTCCATCTCATACTTTCATGTGCCATAATGGAGTAGATAGACTCTCTGTGAAAGACAACCAAAGTGTGTTTTGATTTGCTAGTTTGTCTTATTTCCAACATGCTTAATATATAATAGTTCTATACTCATGACATTAGAATTATCTTTCTTACTGGTGTCTTGTAACTCTGTTGATTACGAATACTATATTGATAATTAATGAGTGCATTATACTAAACATATAAGTAGCACAACATTTTGGCACCATTGTTGGGGAGTTGGAAATGGTAGGAAGTGTTTTTTAGCTTAGATTATTTGCATAGTTTTTGAATGATTTCAAAGGCTACTTGAGGGAGGAGGATAAAATGTTTAAGACATGAGTGAAGAGCCACACAGCCACTAGAGTGGGGTTCTCCAAAGCCAGGTTGCCTTCTTACCTTCTAGATAGAATTAGGATTTCAATTCAGTTAAGAATCAAATTTCCATTTTATGCATAGATATAGAGATAATAAGGGTATATTTGTAAGCTCTAAAGATTCAAAAAAAAACCCCCCACACTAATCCAACTAACACTAGTGTAAGAAAAATTCCACCACGAGAAAGTTCAAGGGAAGGTAGCAAGGCTCCAGAAGAAGAACTTAAAACGAAAGAATCAACATTGTGGCGGGCAGAACGTGAATCTGCTAAACATTCAGGAGACACACAAAATCTAGTTTCTAAACCATCTATCAGTTGAATGGAAGAAGAAGAAGGAAATGCAGCCACTAAAACTGAGACCTTCAGGTTTCCAATCTTGGATATTTCCAGAAACATCAGTATGAAGAATTTCCCACTATCATCGTTACCCACTTTCAGAGGTATGTCAACTGAAGATCCAGATTTGTTTTTATTCGAGTTTGACATATTATGTAGAAGCTATAACTACTCAGATGATGCCCAAAAAATTAATCTCTTTCCTGCTACAATGAAAGATTCAGCCTTAAGATGGTTCATGAGCTTAGGAGAAAATACAATCCTCTCTTGGGATTAGATGAAAGACACATTTTTACGAAAATACCAAGACTATTGTAAGGATAATGCTAAAAATTACATTTTTAAAGTGCAGCAAACAAAAGATGAAAGCCCTGAAGAATACTTAGAAAGGTTCTTATACAACTACCATAAATCAAAATTATTCACCACAAACCCAGCTGTAGTGAGAACAATATTTTTGAAGGGTATTAGAGATTACTGCATAGAAGTTTTAAATTTGTTAAGTTCAGGAGATGTGCACCAAAATCCTTTTGCAAATATTGCATATTACTATAGAAGATACTCAAGAGGACAAGATAAAACAGGAAAATCACTAAGAGATTCTTTTAGCAGAAATATAAGACAAAGCTCAGGAACTGTCACCAGAATTGAGTTAGGAAACTTATTAGAAAACTTTAAAACAAACATATTGAGAAAAATCAGTAACCAGTTAGATATCCTAAAACTGAAAAAGAAACAAGAAGAAGAGACTGTTTTAGCAATCTTCTATCCTAGATGCCAAAAGAGGCATGGTGAGAAAGAATGTCCATTAAATGTCATAGAAATGTGTGGCCTGTGTACACTAGAGCACCCCATATCTGAGTGTCCAACTTTTCTTGAACTACAAGCCACGTATAGGGGAGGAGGATTCCCACAAGAACAATCATGACCTTCCAGAAGACCTTGGAGAGAAAAAAAACCCCAATGAATTTTATGACCCTAATGCATAGTATCAACAACAACAATGGGGTCCTTCCCCAATGACCTATCCACAATGGACATCTCAGCAAGCTCAAACTCAACGTTGGCAAGAAGGTTGGAGGGGGCCTGTGTATGGAAATCCCTCTTACCCTACATATCCATAGTATCCTGCAAACATTTCCCAATTACTACCTGGATTGAACCCACCACAGATGCAAGCTTTACTCCCAACTCCTATACAACAACAATTTACAACCTCCTTGAACCTTAACCAACAACAACAAGCACCTATAAATGCCAATCAACAACCGCAAAACCAAGCTGCCCACAACCCTCCGAGACCAACAAAAATCCCTGCCCCCAATAATCGACCCACCCACCCTGTGCAAAATACAAAATTTCAAACCTTTCCCACCTATGAAATTCAACTACGATCAGGGAAAGATGTAAATCAATCAAATCGCACAGTAATAATTCAATAAGAAAATGATAATCATTCTGAGGAAGAAAACACTCAAACCACCACTGCAGAAGAAGAGAATTGCCCTCCTATTCCAATCACTTCTCAATCTGTACGAGTACCTCAACAAGTTAATCTTACACCCTACCCCGAAAGACTATTAGTAAAGAAACCTGACCCACCCTT
The DNA here is from genome assembly GCA_009831015.1 of Picea engelmannii. Lineage (NCBI taxonomy): Eukaryota > Viridiplantae > Streptophyta > Pinopsida > Pinales > Pinaceae > Picea > Picea engelmannii. The sequence continues at coordinate 505,741 of ML778768.1, forward strand.
GCACAAAGATATAGAGGATGAATTTTGAAATGTATGTATAAAAATACCTCTGCTGCAAGCCCTTAAGGATATCCCCATATATGAAAAAATCATAAGGGATATTTTCCTTAAGAAACTAGGAAGGAGGAAGAAGGAACCTCCCCTTGTTCAGGTGGTGGGACAATTATATGAATTTATTTCTGAAATGCCATACAAATATAATGACCCTGGAAACCCAGTAGTCACTGTTGAAATTAATGGTATTTCTTTACCAAACACACTCATTGATTTGGGTGCAATAATTAATGTAATTCCTTTTGACACTATGAAAAAGCTCCAAATCAACTAGTTAAGACCAACCCAAACCATGATAGAGTTGGCAATTAAGTCAGTCATTAGCCCTATAGGAAGTTTAGATGATGTCATAGTCACTCTAGCTTCTTGGGAATATCCAGTAGACTTTCTAGTCATATACTCTAAATCATCCTCCAAACCAGGACACCCTATGGTTCTTGGCTGTCCTTGGTTGGCCACAACAGATTCCTTTACCAGTTTTTGGTCTACTAAGATGACTATATCCAATGGCACACATAGCCAAACGCTTGTCCTCTTCCCTCCTGCCCAACCAACACAAGAGATACCTGTCTGGTTAGAAAACCCTTATGGAGAAGAAGATTGCATCAGACCCCTGTTAACACTTGAACAGGTAAGAGGAATGCAAGAACAATTGGATGAACAAGTCTTAAGTTTATTTTTGGATGATACAAATTGTATTGAATACCCGAGGTCTTTTGCAGAATTGTCACACATTTTCTGTTTTAAATTTCAACAAACCTGACACCCTGATATCACTCAATTATATACTTTATCACCAGCTTCCTCAAAGAACGAAGAAAGTATTGAACTTGTTGAGATTAGCCCAATAAAACCTTATATATCAACTCTAGTTTGGAACTAGAACAAAAGACACAAGTAATTGAAATGATCCAAAGACAATTTGATGCCTTTGCATGGGATTATGCAAACATGAAAGGAATTCACCATAACACATGCAGACATCATATCTACACTAATGACCAAATTAGACCAGTTAGACAGCCTCAGCGAAGGATGAATCCAACCCTTAAAGATATTGTAAAAGAGGAATTACAAAAACTCCTTCAAGCCAATCTCATATACCCCATTTTAGATAGTCAATGGGTGTCTCCACTTTTCATAGTTCCCAAGAAAAATGGTAAGTGGAGAATATGTGTAGACTTCAGGGAGTTGAACAAAGCCACCCATAGGGATTATTTTCCCTTACCATTCATTGATCAGGTGTTGGATACCTTGTTTGGAAAGAAGTATTTTTCATTCCTAGATGGGTTTAGTGGTTATAACCAAATACAAATAGCACCCAAAGACCAGGAAAAGACCACTTTCACCTTCCCATGGGGAACCTATGCTTATAGGGTTCTTCCTTTTGGACTTTGCAATTCCCTAGCCACTTTTCAAAGGGATTTCCTAGCCATTTTCTATGACTTGACCAATGATTGCGTGGAAGTCTACATGGATTAATTTACAGTCCATGGAAAAGACTTCCAGGAAGCTTTGACCAGTCTAGAAAAAGTCTTGATTAGGTGTAAGGAAACTAATCTTTCCCTAAGTAATGAAAAGTCAAAAATGTTTCTCAATGAAGGTATTGTTTTGGGACATCACATCTCTGGTTCTGGAATGAGAGTTGATCTGGCAAAGATTCATATTATCACACAAATAAAAATACCTTCCTCACAAAAGGAAGTTCGTAGATTTTTAGGGCATGCGGGCTACTATAGAAGATTCATTCCGAATTTTACAGGCCTAGCTACCCCTTTATTCAAATTATTATCTAAAGAAGCCAAATTCAAGTGGGATGATGAATGCCAAATATCTTTTGAGATTCTAAAACAAAAATTGTCAACTACCCCATATTAAGAGCACCAAATTGGTCCCTTCCTTTTCATATCTATACCGATTCCTCAGACATAGCTCTTGGGGAAGTTCTTGGACAAAGGGAAAATCAAATGCCTTATTCTATTTACTTTGTGAGTAAAATTTTGTCTCCAGCTAAAGTTAATTGTATGGTCACAGAAAAGGAATTGCAAGTTGTGGTCCATGCTATCAACAAATTTAGACACTATATTATAGGATATCAAGCTTGTGTACACACTGATCATTCAGCCATCAAATTATTAATGAACAAACCTGTAACAAATCCTAGAGTTATAAGATGGTTGTTATTATTACAAGAGTTCAATATCAACATTATTGCTAGACCTGGTAAGGATAATCTTGTGGCTGATTTCTTATCTAGAATGATTCATCTGGGAGATAACGCACCAGTAGAAGATAACTTTCCTAATGAAAATTTGTTTTCTATTTCTACATTCACTCCTTGGTATGAAGATGTAGCTAACTATGTTGTGATAGGGAAGATGCCTCAGAAATTGTCTCCTAGAGAAAAACAAAAAGTAATTCAGCTAAGTGAAAACTATATGTGGCACGATGATTGTCTCTACAAAACAGGACCGGATTTGGTAATCAGGAGATCTGTAAGGGAAGATGAAATTCATGATATCTTACAAGCCTGCTATGATGGTCCTTGTGGAGGAAACTTCGCAGACAAGAGGACCGCTTATAAAGTTTTTCAATCTGGTTATTATTGGCCTCATATTTTCAAAGATACTAAAACCTATGTATCCAATTGTGATGAATGCCAGCGAATGGGTAAGCCTACTGCACAAGACCAAATTCCACTTCAAGACCACGTAGTCATTGATCCTTTTGAGAATTGGGCATTAGGTTTTGTAGGACCCATTAACCCTGCATTTAAAAATAAAAAGTACATACTTGTATGTACTGGCTATGTGACTAAGTGGGTTGAAGAAAAAGCTTTACCATCTGCAAGTGAATAAATAGTGGTAGATTTCCTTTTTAATGACATCTTTACTAGATTTGGTGTACCTCGAGAAATTGTGACTGATCAGGGAACACAATTTACCTCTAATCTCGTCAAAGATGTTACAGAAAAGTACCAAATTAAACATAGGAAATATACACCCTACCATCCATAGGAAAATGGACAAGTAGAATCTACCAATAAAGTTATTGAGTCCATTCTTACCAAAATAGTACAACTACACCACAAGGACTGGATTGACAGATTACTAGAAGCCTTATGGGCTTATAGAATCACCTAGAGGAATACAACAGGACATACACCCTATGAGTTGGTGTATGGGAAGCATGTACTTCTCCCCATAGAATTCCAGATCAAAACCTTCAGGACTGCAGTACAAGTTGGCATGAACTTGGATGAAGCCCAGCAACAAAGGCTCTTGCAACTTAATGAGTTGGATGAAATCAAGCAGGAAGCACTTCAAAGAACCATCCTCATTCAAGAGCAGAGAACAAAATGACATGACAAGTATCTCAAAAAGAAAAAATTTCAACAAGGAGATTGGGCCCTGTTGTATGACAGCAGATTCAAGAACTTCAAAGGTAAGTTAACTACTCATTGGATGGGACCCCATGAAATTGACACTATCTATGACAATGGTTCAATCATGATAAATACAACTGATGAACAACATACACCACTACTTATGAATGGTCACCGATTGAGAATTTATAACAAACCCCTATCAAGAGAGGATTTTTTGACTCGTATACTACAGAATTCAGATATGTAGATGATCAATAAGGAAGAATACCTTCCTACTGATCCACATTGATTGATTGGTTTATTTTTAAAACTTTTGTACATAGGTTTGGATTGTGTTTTGTTAATAAGATAAAGGTAACAATGGATTCTTACCTCCTTTTGTTTTACTTTCACATTTTATCTTTTTAAGTAGATTTCTATAATTTATTTGATCCTTCAAGAACTTGCTAAACATCAGTTTGTAGGCATCAACAATACTCCGGTACCAGAAATCCTGCTCTGGTCCGGTACCAACAATCCTGTGCTGGTTTGGTACCATAAATCTGTCCTTATACGGTACTATCAGTACACATCACCTAATTGACAAGGACTGCTATGCATATTTCAAAAATATTATGTCAATTAATATGAATTATGAAGGCATGCAACAACCACTTAAGCTAGAATCAAGAAGCCGAATGCAACATCAAATGGCAGCTCTTATGAAGCAATAATTTCTTTTGGTTTTGTCGCTGACTAAAGGGAAGTATCTTTAATTTGTTTTGGTTCTGTTGCTAGCTAAAAGGAAGAATTTTTAATTTCTTTTGGTTCTTTTGCTAGCTAAAAGGAAGAATTTTTAATTTCTTTTGGTTTTGTTGCTAGCTAAAAGGAAGAATTTTTAATTTCTTTTGGTTATGTTGCTACCTAAAAGGAATTATTTTAATTTCTTTTGGTTGACAAAGAAGACATAATCTTTACCTATGATTGTTAAAATAACCATGCTTAATCTGCTTTAATGTCTAGAGGTTTCCCTTATCCAATATTTCAACATGATTGAAGGGATAAAAAATATATTAGCCTACAAGTAACTATCTCACCCTAACTAGACTTCAACAATGATTAGTTTATCTTTTCTATAGAGTAACATATGAGTATATGAACACTCTCTGTCATGGGCACACTAGAAATTTTTTTATGGAAGAGGATGTATCAGTACCCTAAGGTAACTTTAGGTCATTCTCTTATGGACAAAATCAGACAAAATTATACATCTGGATTTAATGTGCAATACATAAATTTATTTTTCCTTCAGACAAATCTTTAAAGACATCCAAATAAGAGAATATACCTTCCAACCCAATACCATCCCATCCTGTAAAAAGGTTTTCAGACGAGCCTCCCATGTCACCATGCAAAAGAACTCTTTAATAAAATCGAAATAGGTGACTATCGACAAGAAGCCTCTGATGGAAAAAGGGTTTAAGATACTAACCCATCGAGATATTGAACAGGTCTGTTGGCAACGGGTACTGGTCTGTGGTATGACTAGGAAAACCATCAGGGTACTGAATAGGCCTGTTGGCAATGGGGCATTCTACCTAGGGAAGGGATGTTTCTCACTAATTATCACAACTACCCCACCGGAGTATTGAACAGGCTTGTTGGCAGTGGGTTCTAGTTGAGAAATGTCTCATCTATACTTGTCTAATTGTAAAATCCACTTTTGTCATCTAAAATATGAACACTACAAGCAAAGATCATTGTTAACATTTATGAGATACAACTCCAAATAACTAAACAAAAATAATTATTACAAGAAAATTACCATTTGAGAATTACCCTAAGTCAACCTTACCGGTCTGACATCTAAAGCCTACATTACCTAAGAAGGAAACTTCTTAAAAGTGGAGCCCTAACTAGGGAGTCTAATCTACTTATACTGTGAAATTTATCCATAACATGTAATGATAGTAAATCTCTGAAGCAAGTTAGGGTGGATTTGTTCTTCTGGAAAAAATATAAAAACTTCCCTGTTTTCACTACTGAATGCTACCCTTGTTAATAAATCATCAAAAGAAAGACAATTTCAAATTTTTTTAGGCATGTGATCATATGCTAGGTGATAAATGTACTTCTGGAATTTGATTTGGTTTCTTTTCTCTTATCATCTTTTCTCCATTATGATACAGAGTGTTGAATCTTATTACATAAGAATATGCAACATCCTTAGCATGGGGGAAGGTCAAAGAGCTCCTTCAGAACTCTTTTTCAGACTCACATCTCATCTTCAGAAACCAGCATGATCACCCTACAACCCTACAAAACTAGACACAAAAGAAGATAAGCACAAAATAAAGAAGCTTCATGAAGTACAGGAAATTCCAGTACCAAGCTTCTAGAAAACTCTAGCCTAAAAATATGAACTTTGACTATCTACGATATTCAAATACAAAGGCAGTCGCATATGCTATGGGTATTGATCATACAATGGTAAAAGCAAAGGTAACATGGTATTATTTATTTTCCTTTGCTTATAAAACTACAATAGGTATGAAAATGCATACTAGATCTTATGACCTTAGTGTTAAAACCATGCACCTATCCCTCATACCCATATGCCTAACCTTAATCAATCCTCTCATCACATAAGTGCTAAAAAATGATTAAGGGAAAAATCACATCAAAAGTATGAATATGAAGCATGCCTAGTAATGATGGGCCACGAACGTGCTTCATCCTTAAGCAAATCACGAACTTATCTTGTGTCATGAACCATGATTCAACATCAAATTCACTGCTCAGAGGTCCAATCACCTATCCCAAACAACAATGATACTTCGACACCCAAACATTTCATCCCCATCATTACGCTAAATGGGCAGAAATGAAATGACTTATCTAGGTGGCGAAGCCATCCAGATGAGCCTCATCTTGTCTTAATTTCCCTTTGCAACATATTTACTTAAAATCACCATTCAAATTAGCGATTCCATCACCATATATTTTTCCGTTACCAACCTTTCTCTAGTTCCTATCTTACCTCTCACTATGATCTCTGATACCAAACCCTTACCCTCATCAGCTGACTAAATCCTTGCGCTACAGCCCAATTTTTTTTCTCACAATTTATAAATATGGTTGTAAGTAGACATGAACCAGTCTTTCGGATTTATAGAGAGACAAAGGATTTCCAACTATGTAGAGATAAGTATGCTAGATCAGGATGGATGCCATTTTTGGAGAAATTCACAGGCTAGCATGAGAAGGTATCTCACACATTTATTCAGGGTTATGATGGAGATATTGCGCATATAGGCAATCTGTAGCTAACAATCAATGAAGCAACTTTAAGGGAGGTCGCGGGGTTACCTAACAGAGGAGCCAAGTATTTCAAAGGAGTAGGAATCAACAAGGAAATGTGCCAACAATTTTTGAAAGAAGACCATCAGCACCCTGATTGGAAAAAGGGGATCCCTAGGAATTATATCAAGGACGAGTATCATCCAATGTTTGCTAGCCTTCAACAATTCCTCACTTGTGAGGGAAGGTATGTTGTAACCTTCATATATCATCTTAGGCTTCTATTACACTTTGAAGGAGGCCCTGAAATTGATTTCCCATATTTTTTTATGGATGAGTCTAAACAAGATGGTAAGAGGTGTCAAATCCCTATCCAAAACTGAGAAGACTAGCATTTACCATCAAAGTCTTATTAAGATGTTAGTTTTACATGAAATTAGGAAGCAAAGGATTAGCTAGAAAATCCTCATCACTCAACACCTTCCCATAGAAAACAAACCTGTAGAGGAAGCCCAACTTTCTCCAGAGAAAGATAAGGAACCTCAAAATAAAAAGGGCAAGAAAGATAAGGCAACTCCATCATCATCCAGAACAGTGAGCCAAAATGAAAAAGCCAGTAAACAAGCAAGGCCCTCTTCCATAGTCAATAAGACTTTTAAAAGTCAAGAATCAAAAGGTAAAACCAAATTAGTAGAGGAGACTTCAATAGTAGCACTTGAGGAGAAGGGTCATAAGACAAAAACTGTAAGAAAAGGGAAGAATAGCTCAGAAAATAAAAGTGAATGGTCTATAGAACAATCCCCTGTAATCATTCCACAAATAAAAAAGAAGAAAAGGAAGTCTGTGAGCACCCTTGATCCAGTACACCCTTGTAAAAGAACCACAAGGAGCATGGCAAAGAAAGGAAAAACACTTGTCAGTCCTCATACACATGAAGATCCAATACATCTTACCTCTCCTTCTGAAGGCCTATCAGTCCAGTATGAAATCCCTAGTTTGACCGTGGAACAAGTCACTATTACTTTATGTGGGATGAGGGAGGAAGTGGAGGAAAGATAATACATCTAGCCAGAAACAATGGAGTCAACAAGGACCTTAACAAAAGAACAGATGAAGAAAAAGATTGGGGAGCTGCAAAAACAAAACCAGGAACTCAAACAAGAAGTGAAGGAATACCAACTATTGGACATGTATATCAAAAAGGAAAACAAACAATTGAAAGCAACCAGCTAGCAACTTCAAGATGACCATGAAGAGACTTCTAATAATCTCAATAAGGTACTAAGACTCTTACAATACATTAGGGTCATAAAAAGGGAACTGAAAGAAGAAGCCTCAGCCATCAACATCATTGATCCTCAAAACTAAAGAATGGAGTCTCAAATTTTGAAACATTTTGGGTTTGTTTCAGTTTCATGAGGACATGCAATGATTTTGGCATGGGGGAATGTTGAGCCTCTAAATTGACATCCCCACTACCCTATTATACTCCTCATCTATACCTTTTTGGCTTACCTAAGCTTGGATAAATGACAAAGAACACTACCATTAGCCATTGATGAGGTCATA
>ML778768.1:515394-556372 GCA_009831015.1 Picea engelmannii
AAATGGAACATTATTTCTCTCTCTACAACATTACAAATGACTTGGCCAAACTCCGGTATGGTGTTCTCCATCTAGATCAAGAATGCTGGCAATGGTGGAAATGGAGAAAAACTTCCTGTCAAGGGTATATTGCTTGGACCCAATTTGTTGTTGAGATTTATGAACGCTTTGACACTAACACCAACCATTTGGGCCATTTGAAAAAATTGAAGCAATCTGGCACAGTCGAAGACTTCATAGCTGCATTTGAGCATCTAGCTTTTCGAACAGAGGGCATGACAGATGCTTTCTTTCGAGAGTGTTTTATCAGTGGCCTCAAGGAGGAGATTCGGGCCCATGTCCTCATGGCTCGACATACGACTTGGGTGGAGGCTACCAAAAAATATAAAGAAGCACAACAAATTGTTTCCTCTCAAAACCGTAAGCCTTCCTTTATCCCACGCCCTAAACCAGTAAACCCCACTACTCCCTCTGCCCCATTAAAAATCCAAAAATTGACCAGGGCTGAAATGGCTGAATGCAAACTCAAAGGCCTCTGTTATAACTGTGATGAAAAATATTTCCCAGGCCACAAATGTAAGGAACAAAATCTCTTTATGGCCATCTCTGAGGATATTCAGGAAGAAGATGTTGACACCCCCCCTGTGCCCGAGTCACCAGAAATTTCTGACATAAACCCTCCCTTCGACCCTCCCGAAGTGGAACCAATCATTTCCCTCAATGCTCTCACCGACTTATTTTCCCCCCAAACCCTCAAGTTAATCGGTTACATAGCGCACCGAAAGGTCATCATCTTGGTTGATAGTGGCAACACCCACAATTTTATTCATCACCACATTGCCCAAGAAACCCATTGCTTCATCCACGCTGTCAATAATTTCCAAATCATGATTGCCAATGGTGGTTCTATGAAATGTGGCGAACACTGTGAAAATGTGCGTCTCCAAATAGGTGACTACCACCTCAAATCCCATATGTTTTATATTGACATGGGCAGTTGCGACATTGTGTTGGGTGTCGAATGGCTAAGAACCTTGGGTCCCATTCTCATGGATTTTCAGAACTTAACCACGTAATTTGACCAAGGAGGCCACAAATATAAATTTCAAGGCATCACTGCGGGTTCACCTAAAGTCATCAGTTCTCATCACATGGAAAAATTGCTCAAAAAATGTCATTCGGGTGTCATTGCCCAACTCCACGCCATACAAGCCACAAAGACCCCACCAATGCCCCAAGACCTCCAAGCCCTCCTTTATAAACATCAAATAGTCTTTTCCACTCCGCAAGGACTCCCTCCTTCCCATGGTGTCCATGATCATTCCATTCCCCTTGTCCCAGGAAGCCTCCCCCCCAATATACGTCCATATCGCCACCCCTTTGCACAAAAAAATGAAATTGAAAAAATGGTCCAAGAACTCCTTACTACTGGAGTCATCCGTCCTAGTACGAGCCCTTACTCCTCTCCGATCGTCATGGTACTGAAGAAAGAAGGTTCTTGGAGAATGTGTCCTAACTTCCGTGATCTCAACAAACTAACCATGAAAGACAAATTTCCCATTCCTGTCATTGATGACCTCCTGGATGAGTTGAGTGGCGCCCAATTCTTCGCCAAACTTAATCTTTGCTTGGGCTATCACCAGATACGTATGAAAGAGTCCGACATTCCCAAGACAACCTTTTGCACTCGTGAGGGCCACTACGAGTTTTTATTCATGCCCTTTGGTTTGTGTAACGCCCCCTCCACCTTCCAGAGCCTCATGAACCATGTCTTCCGCCCTTTTCTCCGTCATTTTGTCTTAGTTTTCTTTGATGATATCCTCATATATAGAAATACCTGGATAGACCATCTTACTCATGTGGATCAAGTTCTCAGCCTACTCTCTCAGCACCAACTTTTCCTGAAACAGTCCAAATGTTCTTTTGGTGCCTCCGAAGTAGAATACTTGGGTCATCTGGTGGGAAAGGATGGCGTCAGGGTGGACCCGAAAAATATTGAAGCTATGTAAGACTGGACGCACCCAAAGACTCTCAAAAGATTGCATGGATTTTTTGGCCTCACAGGGTATTATCGCAAGTTCGTTAAGAACTATGGAAAGATTGCAACATCTCTCACAACTCTCCTAAAAAAGAAATCTTTCACTTGGACCCCAGCAACTGCACAAGCTTTTCAAACCTTGAAGACGGCCATGTGCACCACTCCGGTTCTGGCCCTTCCCAACTTCACAAAGACCTTTGTGTTGGAATGTGACGCCTCAAGGAAAGGAATTGGTGCTGTCCTTATGCAAGAGGGTCGACTTTTGGCCTTCACTAGCAAGCAACTGTCTGAAAAGAATCTGGGCAAGCCCATTTATGAAAAATAAATGTTGGCGATTTTGCATGTCGTTGAGTTGTGGCGTCCGTATCTCTTGGGGTAATGCTTCCAAATTAAAACAGACCATCAAAGCCTCAAGTACTTTCTGGAACAACGCATTTCTTCCCAGGAACAACAAAAATGGGTGACTAAGCTCTTTGGATATGATTATGAGATCATTTACAATAAGGGAAAAGACAATGTCGTGGCGGATGCACTGTCCCGGAAATATGAAGACGAAGGATCCCTTTTTTCTCTTTCCTTCATTGTACCTGATTGGCTCCAAGATGTGCGCCAGGAATGGCTTCAAGATCCCAAAATTTCACATCTGATCCAACTACTATAGAACAAGGCTCCGGCTCCCCTAGGGTACTCCTGGCTCTAGGATGAGCTTCTATACAAAGGTCACTTGTATTTAAGTAAACAATCCAAGCTCAAATCCACGGTGCTTTCTGAGCTTCATGATACACCCACAGCGGGGCACTCTGGGTTCACCAAAACATATGACTGAGTCAAACGTTCTTTTTTCTGGGATGGTATGAAACATGACATCCGTAAGTTTGTTGCTAAATGTGAGGTGTGTCAACACAACAAGGGAGAAACATTCAAATCGCTAGGCACCCTCCAACCGCTTCTGATTCCCCCTGCCATTTGGAAGGATATCTCTATGGACTTTATCACAGGCTTACCCAAATCGGGGAATAAATTAGTCATAATGGTGGTGGTGGATCTCCTTTCGAAGTATGCTCATTTTTGCGCTCTTCCCCACCCATTTACTGCATCCATGGTGGCTCAACTTTTCATGGACCAGGTCTTCAAGCTACATGGCATGCCGCACTCTATTATTTCCAATCGAGACCCAAATTTCACAAGTAATTTTTGGCAAGAATTGTTTAAGCTACAAGACACACAATTGCATCTCAGCTCAACTTATCATCCCCAAACGGATGGTCAAACAGAAGTTGTCAACAAGTTTTTGGAATCATATCTGAGGTGTTTTGCCTCTGAAAAACAACAACAGTGGGCTCAATGGTTACCCCTCACTGAATGGTGGTACAACACTACATACCATACAGCCACTCGCATGACTCCTTTTGAAGCAATATATGGACAGAAGCCACCTTCAGTTCTCTCCTACTTACCGAGTACCTCGAAGGTCTAAGCGGTTGACCAAACACTTACAGTCTGAGAGGATATCCTTCGTACCCTTAAAGAGAAATTGGTCATGGCACAGAATAGAATGAAGCAGCAGGCAGATCAAGGTCGCTTGGAACGTCAATTTGCAGAAGGGGACCAGGTGTTTCTGAGATTGCAAACATATAAGAAAACTTCCCTCAAGGCCGAGCAGTGTCAGAAGCTAGCACCCAAATTATATGGCCCTTACACAGTTCTCAAGCTTGTGGGACAAGTTGCATATCAGTTAGCTCTGCGCAGTCAGTCAAAGCTACATCCTGTTTTTCATGTCTCATGCTTGAAGAAGGTGATTGGAACCAGGTGCCAAATTCAAACCAACCTTCCAGTGTTAGCTGAAGAAGGATCCATTTGGCTACAGCCAGAAGCATTTTTGGACCAGCGTGAGCGTCGCCTGCGTCAGAGAACCATCAAGGAAGTGCTAGTACAGTGGAAAGATATGACTCCAGCAGATGCCACTTGGGAACCAGCTACCATTCTGCAGCAGTTTCCACATCTCAAGCCTTGAGGACAAGGTTGTTTTTAAGGGGGTGGAAATGTTAAGGTCCTAACCTGCACATAGGTAGATCAATGTATTCGGATATAATAAAGGTCAATATTAATAAGGCCTTTCAATAAAATAGAATAAGGTGGATGTAAGAAGACCTAATAGAAGCTTCCACTTCTAGAAGGATCTTCCTCTAGATGCTTATCTTAATAGACATATTTAGTATAAATAAGGGGCGAGGGTATGTGAACCCTAGCTTGGATATTATTGTAACAGATATCTACTCGACTAAAGGTTGCCCCCTCAAAGAGGCCTGTGAACATTGCTTTCTGAATCAAAGTGCTTTTCTATTGCTATTTCGTATATCATTTCTGTGTATTGTGAAGATTATGATGGATATTTTACTGTTATTCTACCATTTCTAGCATTTTATTTCTGTTCTGCATATTTATTATATCTGGTATCTTGCAGTTCGAATCCAGTACCAAGCACACCTTCCATTCAGATCCAGTACCGAATCTCACCTGTTGTTATCTGGTACCAACAGCCGCAGACTATCGCGATCTGGTACCAATCATTTGTGCACTGTTTAGATCCGGTACCATTTACCGAATCTCACCTATCACGATCCGATATCGATATAGGAAGAAGAATATACCAAGTTTAGCTCTAGATCATACTAAAGATAATTGTTGGATGTTTGTTGAATCATTAAAGCTCTAGCAAGGTTATGATAAGATTGTTTGTCTATTGCTTCATCCTCATACACTTCATGTCATGAGGATGAAGCTTAAAATATGTGACCGAATATATAAATTTGACAATTGACTGATTTGCTAAAGATTCCACCTCCTTGTGTTTCACGACTAAGACTATTTAAATAGTCATGGCAAGGATGATGGAGGTAGTAGAGAGTTAGCATAACACAGTATGTGAAGTAGCGTTACATATTGTAGAACACATTATGAGTTGAACTTTAATATAAGGATGCCAATTATTTCCAGGCCTTGATCATTTATGAATGAATGTGAGTTGAGTTGTTAGCATAGTTTAATTCTATGTTTTGAAATTTAAGTAAGAGGAATGTGTGGATTGGAAGAAAGCTTCTTGTAGACTCCAGTCGCTGACCTATTGAAGCGGAAAGGGCCCATCGCCCAACAAAGGTCAGCATCCTTATAGATTAGTGTTAGTAGTTGATTTCAATAGTATAGATGTTAGATTAGTTGAATCTTAATTCTTTTAGATGATAGCAGTATAGTTTAGACTAGGATTTCTATCATACGATTGTTTGGAGATCTTTACTTACTCTGTTTTTCATATGTTCTGTTTCTGTTCTTGTGAATTTGATTTTGTTTCATGGACACAAATATTGGGAGAAGTAGTCAAACATATTTGGAGGAGAACTAGTGAAGTTTACAACAACACATTGTGAACCACAACATACTCAGTATATTGACTATTGAACTACCCATGCTATGTCTTGATGATTGATGTGTGATTTCCTTTTCAGAAGTGTGATTGCATAGTTAATTTTTTGGGTCAGACAGTAGAGTTGATCTGTCAAAAGAACTCCATCTCATACTTGCATGTGCCATAATGGAGTAGATAGCCTCTCTGTGAAAGACAACCAAAGTGTGTTTTGATTTGCTAGTTTGTCTGATTTCCAACATGCTTAATCAAGAATAGTTCTATACTCATGACATTAGAATTACCTTTCTTACTGGTGTCTTGTAACTTTGTTGATTATGAATCTTGGATTGATAATTAATAAGTGCATTATACTAAACATATAAGTAGCACAACAACCTGCACGAATAAGGCCTTCTATTGTGCCTCTTTTAACTGTGCTTCTAGTTTCTTCAGCTCTGGATATTCTATGAGGCATTCGTAAGTATACACACTTCTATCACTCAACTGTTTGCACTCTGAGGAGAGGGCCCTGATCCTTCCTACTGTGTTCTTGGCGCATTCCTCTCTCTGGTCATGCACTTCTTGTGGGGTGCTCGACACTTGGATTTCCAACTCTATTATCCTCGCTTGAAGCTACTGGATGGTCTTAGCAAGCTTCACCACTTGAACCTCGACTAACTCATGTTCCTCCTATTCCAATCCTGGCATAGAGTGAATTTATTTATTCACTGCTTCTTTGACCATAGTCTACTCTAGGAGCAGCTGGTCCTTTTCTCTCTGTATCTTCTCTTTGTCTTCCTCGAGCATCGCCTGAAACTCATCTTTTTGGTTCTCGTAGGTGGTTACATAGTACCATGCTACGCATAGTTTCTCTAAGACTTTCTTTTTCTCTTGCTTCAAGGATTCTGTATCCTTCTTCTTTTGTTCTTGGAATTTCTGAAGTCGAACCTTTGTCGCATTTGCAAGTCTTCTTAATTGGGCAGGCTCATTCCCCAATTCTACAATTTGTGATGAGGAGGGCATAGTGGGTACTGCGCGGATGAGGAGGGCATAGTTCCTTCTTGATTATTTCATAGAGCTCCTCTTGCTTTGATCCATATCTCTATAAGAGGTCCTCTAAATCATCCTCCATGGCTCCGTGGACTAGACCGATGTCATCCTCTGTGAGCATGGCCTCTAACTAGGGCTTACTAGCGTGGGTCTTCTTTTTTGCTGAAGGTTTCTTTGGAGAAACCTTTTTCTTCTGCGGTGTTACGGTAGAGGGATATTTTGGCGATGTAACTTCACCTTCACCTTGCTTTTATCCTTCATCCCCTCCTCCTTGTCCATTTGTGTCATCTCCTCGTCCTGGCGAGCCGGATCCATTTCCTTCAGAGGCGTTGTCTTCCTCATTAGTCTCTATATTCTAGACTCCCTCCTTTTTCTTTTTCTTCTTCGCACTGAACTATCCAGCATGCTCGACCCGGGTGACCAAGGGGCTTCCTATGATGTCGAGGTCGTAGATTTCTCCATCATTGACTGGTACAAGGAACTCCTCGAGCCTTTCCTTCTTGATCGACTCCAAGTCTCCATCTATCGGCCTATAATAAGATTATAACTCCTCCTTGCTCTCATCTCTGTGCGCAGTGATATAGTTAAAATGTCGATCTGTGAAAAAATTAGCTAGTGGTCTGTTCTGGTGCAAGGTGTGCAGTGTGCGGTGTCATGCATGGAAATGATTCAATGGAAACCTTCAATTTCTGATAATAGGCATGCAACACAATGTTCGACTTCCATTTCTTTGACATATCATTGGTGTACCACAAGGTAGAAAAACTAGCAGCCAACGGCTCTGATGGTTCTCTCTCTAGGAAGGTGGCTCCTTCAGGCATTTTCCAAGCGAAAAATGAAATCAACACAAGAAACCAGTTGAATTGGAACTTGTATCCTTAATCCTGAGCTTCGCAACATTCTTTCTCAAGTTCATTGATGATGTAACTCTCCCAATTCATTTGCATGCCCTCCACACATTTTTCTACGAGGTCCACCATGAACTCGGTGACTTGTGAGGGGAAGTTCTTTCTTATGAGCTTTCCAGCTATGAGTTGGAAATCAAGGTGCACTGCACCATCCTGGATAAAGGCTACCTTGTAGCCTCTCTTTACCTTTTCAACTTCTCCATATGCCTCCTTAATGCGTTATGCCAGGGAGAAGTCTGAGGCCTTCCCTGGGTAAAATTGTTGAGGGTCGGGTCCCTTCATGATTAATCCTATAATCAAGTGGATCAACGTCATATCCACAGTAATCTTTCAATCGAGCCATAGGTATCCTTCATGGTAGCATGAAAAGAGGAGTTTAACACAAGCGTTAACCTCCTGGTGGTGGCCAAAATGGGGAATCTTCATCACGTTGAGCACAACGGACTGCGCTAGCTCCTTAATCCATGGCTGGGAGATAATGTGAGGCTTCTTCCCAATTGACCTCGTCAAGTATCTGTGGCATGCTAGCATAGCATAGTTCTTTCTATCTCCAAGGTTGAAGTCATTGTTCTTCAGCAGCGAGATCTGTCCTAACTGACTTCCAACTATGCATATTCCCTTTGGAATGTACGCTACGATAAGAGTCTACTCAAAGTCTCAGGGAATGTTTTCATGATTAACTGCACCAGCCAAAGGCAGGATATACTCTGGTAATATTGACGAGATCTTCTTCGCATTATCTGGATCAGTGCGATGCTTACTTTGTTGTTCAGTCGCGAGGCTAGTACAGCCTGAGCGTCGTCCAATCGAAGGGGAAGACGACAGTCCCCTAGTCTATGTTGCCTGGATACCTTCAGACATAGCTCTATCAACCATAAACTTGTTAAGAACCTCCTTGATGAACTTCTCTAACTCATTATGTTCACTCGACATTCTCACTTTTAAAACAAGTAGGTCAGGGTAGGCGAATGAACAGGTGGGGTAAACAAATAGATGGCGATGTCTAGCGTCTGAAATCAAAGTTCAACACACAATCAATTCTCTGATAGCTCAGTTAATCATGGGTCGAAAATAGTGGTCCTGGCTCAGTGACCAACGGGTTAAATAAGAGAGTGTTGTAACAGATTCCTTCAATGGGTAGGGTTGCTTCCATCAATGCAAATCTGTCTGTTATGGCGCGGTCTCAATGTCTGAAAGCTCATAAATGCATTTTATATCCATTCCGGAGCATTGTTCTAATGGGTTGGGTGCCTCCAACAGTCATATAGCCTCGCCAGGGTGAAGTCCCATTCTACGCAGTTCTTTTGTTCTGGTGAGGTTCAAATCCTGCAAACCTACCTCCTGCGAAGTCTTCCATCTGTTCTCTGTAAATTTTTGTATCTTTTCTAACTTGGCTTTCTTCTTATTGAGCTTCCTTCCCTTCTTTCTCATGATATGAGTTTCTCTAATTGTTTCTTGAATCCTCTTTCCATTCTTATTCTTATCTTCTCCTAGCATTGTGACTTCACACTGCTGATGTGCTCTCACAGGTTCTGAAGTTAATATCCCTTTTCTTACTACTTCATGGGTGGATATACTTCTTTCTTCCATCGATAGGTCCTTCAAAACTTCTTGCATTCTTTCAACTCTGACAACTAATTATCTTGCCCTCTGTTGCTTTGACTTATCTTCTCGTTCTTCTATTAGTCGGTCTATTTTTCTAGCTACGAAATCCCTTAGTTCTTTCTTTTTCTTTTCTGCAGCTTCTTCCTCTGCTTTCCTTCTGATCTAATCCTTCTCAATCCAAGTCTTTCTTAACAAGAGTGGGAAAGGGGCGTTGTTATCAATAAAATTAATGACTTCAAATTCTTCTTCAGTCAATGTTTCATGAACAATAATAGGTACTTTAGTAATTCTTCCACACATGGTTATCATCTTTCCTTTAAACAAGCCTATTCTTCCCAATGAAGGTACCACAGTAAGCTTTCCCAAAATTTCACAAGTTTCTTCTGTCATAATATTCACTTGTGTTTATTCATCCAAGACACAGTCTATGTTGAAGTCTTCTATTCTTGTACTTATGCATTGTTTTACTTCCAGGATCTTTGGTAAACTGACATTTTTGTGATCATCCATCATTTCTTTCAACTATTCTAATGTAGTCTGAACTTTCTCTGATTCTTTCTCTTTATGATTCTCTAACATGCTCTTAGTCTTTTGATAGTTTTCTTGTCTCATGTTCATCCTTTCACTTTTAGCAATCATCTTTGGACAATCCTCAGCCTCATGACAAACAATTTTACAACAAAGACAAATAGGACCTATACGAGGGAATTCCTTAGCAATATGTCTCAGTCTTCTATAGTTATAACATAGTGTCAATCCTCTCTTTCTCTTGTATGTTCCCCAACCTCTTTTGTATTGAGCACTGGGATCACAGTGTTGGACCTGCAATCTGCAAAAATTCTTTTTAGGTTCTTGCATCTACTGATTAGTCCAAAAATTATTTATATGCATAGGAATAACATATCTTTCTTCATTTCTATTATCTTTACTTAGATCAATTATTTCTTCCAACTACACCCTAGATTTTATACTAGGACATAATCTATTAAACATACTTAAATTCATGCTTTTGAAACAAAAAATTTCACTTATCTTACTCTTATCAAAGCACAAAGCTTTACCTCTTTTAAGATATTTTCTTTGGATCGGATTTATTTCTTAGCACAAAGCTTCACAAGTCAAGTAGAATACTGTGCATGACAATAGAAGATATATGCACAGAGCTACTCTTTTCTTCGGTTCCCAAAAATCATAGTTTTAGGTCCCGACAATGGAACCATTTGTTGACACAGGGGTAGACCCAAGGTTCAACGCTTCAACAATGCATGAATAAAACCCTAACTACCGGGCCTTTCGGCAACACCAGCGAAATAGGCGAAATCTCACCTGAGGTAGGAGAAGGGTGGGTTACAGGACTCAGGTATCAGTAACCAATCTGGGACATAGATCTATGATAGAAACACTTTGCATAGTATTCTATTAACACTACAAGATGATATTTAATAACTCATTATCTTCATTAACATCACAGAAATAGGATGATATGTGAGAACATGTGAGGTCTTGACCTAACTTCAGTCGATAAGTTGTATAAAGGGTGAGTAGGATGAAGAACTTGAGGAGAAAATGTAGGGGTCTGCTATGGACATATGATCTTCCAGCAGCCTAAGGAGGAAAATCTTCAAATACAAGATCATCTTGAATCCAAAACCTCAGGAAACTGAAAATGCCATAACAATATTGCAATCAAACATACATTACAATACAGTCACAACAACTCGACTGGATCATCCATGCCCGAGTCTTTAGTATCAAAAGAAAAAGAGATGAAAAGAAAGTTGATTGTCATTAAACAAGAAGTCTCAAATGGCAATACATAATCAGAGAACCAGAGGCTTCATTAAAAATTTACAAATCAGGATCCTAGATCAACCATCGACCTTTACAAAAATACCAAAAATGAGTATATATACTTAGAACAACTTTCCATCAAGAGTGTGATCTATCAATGCCATTCAAATCTTTGCGTCTGAACCACCCTCTATCAGACTAAACGTGTTTCCCTCTGTCAGACATAACCAAGTTCAGTAGGAACTTACAGAAATCTAACCATCACTGTACCTTTCTAACAGTCCAGCCTCCTGGGACATAACTATCGAGCCTTCCATTTATGGGTTGATTTGAGGTTTCAACTACCATCCCCTACCCAATTTAATCTTCTTCGGGTCTAGAGCGCAATGAGGTGAATGATCCGCAGAAGACCACCTGTCACGATTGGATTGGGTGCTGGGGTTGTGGAAGTCAACCTTAGCTCGTTGGTTGACCCCTCTTTGGGATTGGAGTGCAACGGGGCCGTTATGGAGCATCCACTTGTCGACTTGGGATAGGGTGCTATACGCACATGCGCATATCAGGGCTGGGAAAAATGGTTTGACTCTTCACCGCCTTTGGGCCCGATATGCGTCTCTGAATGACACACCGCTTCTCTGCGAAACCATGGTTTCGATCCCAGCCTGCCCCTCATATTTTAACATCCGTGCATGTTGTGGCCCCGATATGATCAATGACCGTCGATCTGGAAGGGAGGTGAGATCTAGGTGTGCTGACTACTTTTTTTTCCCTTGCCAAACTTCTATCCATCCACTAACTTTGGAGTCCTTCCAATTGTGTTTAGAGGTAGCACCACACTAAACCTGTGTAGGGGAAAATCACCACTGTAATTGCCTTGGCTTGCTTTGTGCACTGACGGTCGTCACCTATGCCCTGGAACAAAAACAATAATCTGTTAAATTAGGCTCCATGGGGGAATAGAGTCCTCCTTGTGAGGCTCTAAGAACTTTAGAATATTCATTTCCTTAGTTGGGTTATGGAGTTACTTATGAAACCAGAAAAATAAAGACAATATTTACAAAGATATGGGAGCCACTCATGGCTCAGATAAAGAACTTTTTCACAAAATGCCCATTCACAGGGCCACCAAAACTTTATCGCCCTCGAAACTCTGCAATCTATAAGTGTTATTTTGAACTATCTCAGAGATTTTGAAAGGTCCAATCCAAAGGGCTTCAAATTTACCTTGATTTCCCATGTCCTACTTGGGTGCATCCCATTTTAGCACTAGATCCCCTAGTTGGAAATCTTCCTTTCTGACTTTCCTGTCAAAAATCTGCTTGATCCTATGCTAACGGTTATGTGATTTGTCCTTCATCTGCTCTCTTATCTGTTGCACTTCTACCAGCTGATGTATCCTCCTGATCATTTCATCAGGCTCATCTTGGTAGTCGTGAAAGAACTTTGCCACCAGAAAGGCAAGCTGAGAAGGAAAAACTTCTTTGGTCCCATACACAAGCTAAAAAGGAGAGACACCCAGGGATCTCTTTGTTGTCACTCTATCATCCCATAGAGAGAATTTGAGCTTTGAATCCCATGCTTTCTTGTTGTCCTCTAACAGTATTTTGATAACCTTTATAAGTCTTTTGTTAGAGGACTATGCCAATCCATTCCCTTGGGGGTAATAGGGGGTAGAGTGAATTAGTGCAATTCTGAATTTCTCACAAAACTTTATCAATGGTTCAACTTTGAAGGATGAATCATTATCTGTGATGATTATGTTAGGAAAACCAAACCTTGCTATAATATCCTCAAGGAAACCAATGATTACTTTTTGAGAAGAACTCCTTGTGGGGATAGCCTCTATCCACTTGGAGAAATAATCTGTTGCAGTTAAGATCCATCTGTGTTGACCACTTGAAGCGGGATGAATTTACCCAATAAATTCCAAGCCCCACTGTTGAAAGGGTCCTGAATCTACCAAATGATTCAATGGAAGAGACTTGAGTTGTTGCTTCCCAGCGAAATTTTTGACATTTAACACAAGCCCTAATTTTCACACAGACATCAGTAAATAGAGTAGGCCAAAAATACCCCGCCTTTAGAATTTTATAGGCTCTGGTTCTCCATAAGTGATGTCCCCCACATAGGCTGTTATGAAAATAAAAAAATAATCTTTTGGGCCTCTTGTGGATCCAAACATCTCAGAAGCACTCCCAGAGGGTCTTTCCAATACAAAACCTGATCAATAAGGAAATATCTAATTGCTTTGAGCTTTAGAGCTCTTGCCTTACTTTTTCCCATACCATCAGGGGGCCTTAATTATTTCAGAAGAAATATAATGTCTTTCTACCGGGCACATTTTTCCAGTGGAGGGATATTTTGAGGACCTTTATCAGAAAACTCAGCTTGTTGATCTTGTGAGAAAGTGTTGATGAAGTCAACCCCCAAAGATTTTCAATTGGACTCAGCCAATATCTTGGCTAAACCTTGGCCTTTAATTAGTTTGGTGGGATTTATTTCCAGATCAAATTCAAGGATTTTGGCAATCCACTTTCTCCTTCTCTCGTCTATGTCAGGCTGAATGCGAATGTCCTTCACTGAGGCTGAAGGAACATATGCTATGATCTTTGAATGAAAAACATAGACTCTGAAAGCTTTGAGAGATTTCACCAAGGCATAGTCCTATTTATCCATGATGTCATACCTAAACTCTACGTCTCTCAGTGCTCTGTTGAAATAAGAGATAGGTTGATCCAACCCTTCATCACTCTTCTGCAATAAAACAATTACCACTGTATCAAATGAAGCAAAGGAAAAAATCTGAAAATCCTTAGAATAATCAGGATTGATCAGCACAGGTGCCTCAGTCAATGATTTCTTGATTTGGTTGAAGGATTCTCTAGGCTCAATAGTCCATTTCACTTCATTCCCCTTCCTAAGCATGGTTGTGATATGCTTCACTAATTCAGAAAAAATTGAGACAAACCTTCTTAGAAAATTAATTTTTCCCAGGAAATACTTGAATTCCTTCCTAGATCTAGGAAGCAACAAGTTTTGAACAACTTCTACCCTGCTTGAATCAATTATGACCCCTTCAGCTGAAACTATGTGCCCCAACAATTTTCCCTCTTTCATGGCAAACAATGACTTCTTGGGATTTAAGGAGAGACCGAACCTTCTTCATTTCAAGAATACCTTTCTTAGATGACAACAATGCTCTTTATTAGATATGGAGAAGATTGTAATGTCATACATGTGTATGACTACAAATTTGTCCCTTTCTCCAATAAAATTTATGTCCATGGCTCGCTAAAAAGTTTCTCCTGCGTTCATAAATCCAAAGGGCATTTTGGCATACATGAATGTGCCCCAAGGAGTGGTGAAGGTTGTCTTTTCTCTATCCTCAAGTAGAACATATATTTGCTTGTAGCCATAAAAACCATCAATCATGGAAATCTTGGATGCCCATGTTACCCTTTGTAATATGTGCTCCGTCTTTGGCAAAGGGTAATTGTCCTTCTTAGAGATTTTGTTCAGTTTTCTGAAATCAACATAGAGTCTGATTTCTTCACTCTTCTTCCTCGCTGGGACCAAGTTGGCCACCCATTTAGAATATCTCAAAGGGACAATAATTTGGGCATCCAACAGCTTCTTTACCTCCTTTTCCACAATAGGCAACAACATAGGATTTATTTGTCTTAATTTCTCCCTGAATGGTTGGGCATCCTCTTTCAATGGGATCTTAATGTCAATGACATATGTGTCGCATGTTCCGAGGTATTCATAGGTCCAAGCGAATGCATCAACAAATTCCTTTAATAACTCAGCATACTTGGCGCTTTGCTCCATTGACAAGTTGCTTGACAACTTGACAAATTTTAGATCCTTTTTTGTGCCAATATTTCACTCAACTACATCAACATCAACATTTGCTACGTTACCCTTTGTTGCCACATCATTTCTATCAAATAGTCTTTCCAAAGGAACTAGTCCCTTTGGGATGTGATTGCTAGGCAACTGAGCAATATCATGATCAACAATTTTGTTCATAAAAATATCAGTATGAGGCTCTATTTCAGAATCAAGATCTTGAGCAATATGCAATGCAAAAAACTCATCAACATTTTCCAAAAATATTTTGAGTTCAAGATCATCCTTGAACACTTTCCAATGCTTGACATTGTCAGGTATAGAGGGTCTATATTTCACTTCTACATTGTACTTGAGCTTAGGTGGCAGAGGGACTCTGAAATTTCTTGTTGAAACAAATATAGAATCAACCAATGTGTTTTCCTCTCTTGAAATGAAGGAAATGTTGAAAGCCAAGAAAAAACTATCAATCAAGTCCCACACTTCATTTCTATAATTTATGAGCCTGGGATGCTTAGCTTGATAAAAAATTGTAATCTGATTAAAAATCAATTATGCATCACTGAACATAGATATTTCCTTGATCCTTGTGTCTTTGGTAGCCCTTAAGCCCAAAACAAGAGATTCATACTCTGCCACATTATTGGTAGTTTCAAATTCTAACTTGTAGGACAGAGATATAGCTTCTTAAGCAGGGGAAACAAAAACTACTCTAGCACCAACACCTTCTCTAGAGGAGGCTCCATCAAAGAACATTTTCCAAACATAAGTAATTGGTGGAGAATCTCCACAGAGAGAAATGGACTTTCTTATCTCAGGAGGAGGTTTAGGGGAACCAGTGAGTTGCAATAAGATGGATCCCAACTTGGTATCAAGGGAAAATATAAGATGTTTGGTGGGGTCATATTCATCACTGATAATGTAGGCCAATTGAGCTTCTTTGTACATTCTTCTATGCTCCCCTCTGAACAAAGTAATGGTAGAATATGTAAGGTCCATATGCAATGTCCCCCCAAGTCTCTTTATCCAATATCTTGACAACAACATGCCAAACTTGGGGGGAACATCAGCCACCACAATATCCATGACCACACTTTTCATGGGAAACTGAAACAAGGTCACAATCAGATATTTGATGACCCCAAGACACTGCACTTTCCTAGAGTCAAAGGAATACAAGTCATGGTATGATTTTGTGATTTCTATTCCTAGTTCTTCCATGACAGTTTTGGGCATGCGATTATGAGACAACCATGAATCCATCAAATAATTATGTAGCACCTTATCATGTATATTCAAGGATGTATAGAAAGGAGGGGATGAATTATTTTTATCTTCTATCATGGGACCTACGATAACTGTTGGATTTTCATCTTGCAGATTGATTGATTCTGTGGGATGATTTGAGGGTTCAGGCAACAACAATTTAGAGAGGCTTCTTTTGAAATCTTTGTTCTTGACTAGCTCTGAAAGAGGTACATGGATTTTGATTTTCTGAATTTCATGCTCAAAGTTGAAAGAGGAGGGGGGATTCATAATTTCTCTTACTTCTGGGATAGGACCTTTGGCCATTGGTGAGGGATTCTGTGTCTTCTTCTCCTTGTCGCTTCTCGCTGCATCTTTGGCAAGCTTCTTTGTTTCAGGAGTCTGATCAGGGGTGTCAAACTTCCCTTCTTTCTTCTTAGACCTAAAGCTATATTTATTAGTACTGTTATTAGTCTTATCCCCTTTACTCAACTCATTTATTTGGTTGTCCATGAGGGGCTGCTCGTATGCAAATTAGATCAAATGGAGAAAAGGGGAGGTGTCTCCGAGACAATGGATTTCAGGATCAAGATCTTCTTCCCCCCTTTCCTCATCGGTGATGAGGTTGTTTTGGAGAGGGGTTTGAATCTTTTGATTATCCCTATCTATGTTTTTGGGTTCTCTTGGGATAATTTGATGGGTATGGTTGGGTCTTCTGAAGTTGCCTCTGTCTTCATCATTTTGGGCAGCTTTATAACCTTGTTTCCCTTCAAATTTTGTCTTCTCCATCTCTGCAGACAGGGACTTTACCATCTTGGTCAATTCATCCACTTGAGGGTGGGATGCAGAAGAACCAGAGGTTGAGGCCTCAGATCTTCCCCTTCCTCTGTCTCTGTCAGTATTATTCCTGAGTCAGTCAACTGGCAATACATTAGACTCTACTTCCAGGGTTGCATCTTGTATATGGGCCAAAGAGGTATCTCTTCTCTCTTTTAACAAAAGGCAAAAGTCAGGGTCAAAAGTACTAGCATAAGTAATTTTGGCAGAGGCTTCTGTAGGATTTATCTCAACAGAGGTCTTATTGTACATTTTGTTGAATCTTTAGGAGAAGTCAGAAACATATTCTCCCTCTTTTTTGTTTAGAGACCCAAACTCTGTGATATAATACATAAAGTATTTTTTATCCCCCCATTGTCTCAATAAAACATCATCTAAAGCCTTGATCCCAGCAATAGATCCAGGGGTCAATCCTACAAACCATTTCTAACCTCACCATCAAGGCTCTAGACAAAGAATCTCATCCAGACATCTTCATTTTCGATATTTAGATTATCTGCATAACTGTAGAAGGCAACAAGGTGTTCTTCAACAGTTATGTCTTCTTCCCCAGTGAATTTGGGCATGTATTTCAGGTAATCTTCAGCAGGGAGAACATTCATTGACTGAGGTAAAATCAGAGGGGCATATCTTGCAGCCACTATGGCATCCATTTTGTTCCTAAGGGGATTAGCACCCACCATTGGGATGTGAGGCAGAGGAGAACTAGGAGGGGATGGAGTTCGAATAGGTGAGATTGGGGGTGTGTTTCTGGGAGGAAAGGGAAACAACAGAGGATTTGGATAAAAGGCCTCAGGGCTCGAGGGAACCAAGATTTCCCCTTATGTGAAATCAACAACTCTAACAGGAGGGGGAGTGGTAAATCCCAGAGTGGGAAAATCTTCTATGGTGTTGGGTTTAAACCAGGGTACAACTTCAGGGGAGATAGGAGTGAAAAAGATTTCTCCCTCCAATCCCAGACTAGGAGGGGAAATAAGCAAGAATAATCCCAAACTTTAAACTTTGGGAAACTCCAGAAGGTGGTATAAAAGGAGGGTGAGAAACAAGTATTGGAGTTTCAAAATCATCAGAAATACCTAGTTCAGCAGTCGAAGTACCTTCCTGAGGGGTCTTTCGCCTTCTGAAATTTTTATCTAGGTCAGCTTTAGGTGTTGCTAGAGGCAGTTGTGGGGTAGTCCTTGTATGTCTGCCTCTAGAAGCCATAGATGAAACAATGGAGTCACCATGTGCACAGTAGCAATCTTCAATGTACTGAGTTCTGATTCACCTTCAGAGTATATAGCTCAACCATCGACCTTTACAAATCGAGAGCATAGCTCAACCATCGACCTTTACAAAAATACCAAAACTGAGTATATATACTCAGAACAACTTGCCATCAAGAGTGTGATCTGGCAATGCCATTCAAGGCTTTGTGTCTGAACCACCCTATGTCAGAATGAATGTGTTTCCCTCTGTCAAACACAACCAGGTTTAGTAGGCACTTGTAGAAATTTGACCATCATTGTACCTTGCTAACAGTCTAGGCTCTTGGGACATAACTATCAAGCCTTCCATTTATGGGTTGAGTTGAGGTTTTAGCTACCGGCCCCTACCTCATTTAATCTTCGTTGGGTCTAGAGCCCAACGAGGCGAACGGTCCGCAGAAGACCACCTTTCGCGATTGGATTGGGTGCTTTAGTTGTGGAAGTCAATCTTACCTCGTTGGTTCACCACTCCTTGGGATCGGAGTGCAACGGGCCATTTGTGGAGCGACCACTTGTCGACCTGGGATAGGGCGTTGTATGCACATGCGTATATCGGGGCTGCAAAAAGTGGTTTGACTCTTCACCACCTTTGGGCCCAATATGTGTCTCCAACTGACACGTCGCTTCTCTGGGAAACCATGGTTTCAATACCAGCCTAACCCTCAGATTTTAACGCCCATGCATGTTGAGGACCCGATATGATCAATGACCATCAATCTATAGGGGAGGTGAGATTTGGGTGCAACGACTACTTTTGGTGCCCTCGCCAAACTTCTATCCATCCGCTAACTTTCGATTCCTTCCAATTGTGTTTAGAGGTAGTGCCACACCGAACCTTTGTAGGGGAAAATCACCATTGTAATTGCCTTGGCCTTCTTTATGCACTAACGGCCATCACCTATGCCCTGGAACAAAAATAATAATGTGCTAACACATGGGAACATGTTATTCTCACATGAACAATGGTGATTTATTTATTGACAATCTCTTTAGGTTAATTTATTTATATATGTCCTCTCATAGGTTTTCTTAATGTGTGTTTGGTGTCTTCCAAAAGTGTGAGTAAGCTTATTGTGGTAGAGGAATTTGAATAAATCTGGTTATTGGCAGTGTCAATAAACATATCTATTGGCACTAATTTTTATTTGGACGTAAGGTGATTGACAATGAATTACCCCTAGAGTGCATACATTTGTTACTAAAAGGAGGACCTGTACACCTTAACTAAAGTATTCCATGAACTTATTTTACAATTGGTACCTTAATATGAAATTATGCCTTATTTATTGGGGCTTTAGTGAACTTATATATTGATGTTTGATAATTGCCGAAATATTTTTTTTTCTCGATTGATATATTTCATCGAGATAAGTTTTTCTCCAACATAATATTTTATTTTTAAATGTTTTAAAAGTCAAATTGTGTTGGAAGGCCAAGATCAAATAGACTCTTAAAAGTGTGTAGTTGTGGTTAATATCCATTACCATAGTTCATCTTAAATTGTGATAGAAATACTCTATAATGAACACTAATAACATGAACAAAATTAGACTTAATATCCAAAATAAATAGGATGACTACTAAAAATTGATATAGAATAAATATAATGTATTGAATATACAAACGTTTGATGATTATCATAACATGTGATAGTTTGTATATATATACAATGAATGGTCACCTGATAGATATGTGATATTTAATATTGTTTTATTATGGTTATTATTATTATATGTGTATTTATAGATGTTATAATTTTTTTCAAATTCATTATGTTTGTTGTGCTTAAAATTAATTGAGGCAATGGTTTTATGGTAGAGTCATGGTCAAAATTTTCATAGGTTAGGTTTAAAATGTTAAAAAGCAAAATAAATATAACAAAAATGAAAAACAATGTAAAGTATAAGGACATATCTATCATGGGTAAGGGCTTCTCTCTTCCTCTTCCCCTTCTTCTTATCTTTAATCCTCTTCATCTTCTTATTCCTCTTCTTCCCTTCCTTTCTCTTTATCTTCCTCATTTTCTCCTCCTCCTCCTTCCACTTTCTCCTTTTTCCCTTTGTCCATTTTCCTCTTTTCCTCATCTTCTTCTCCGCCTTCCCCTTATTCCTTCTCCTCTTCTTCTTATTCCCTTCACAATCTTATTTTTTTCTCCCACTATTATTTTCTCTTTTTCATCTTCCCTTCCCCATTTTCCTTCTTCCGATCTCTTTCCTATCTTCTTTTGTCCCCTCTCTTTCTTATTTTCCCTCTTCTCTTGATAGTTATATATTATGATAATTAATCACAATTTAATCCACTAATATTTAAACAAATACCAATTATCCGCATATAACATTCAAACAAATAATCTAATTATAAAACCATTTTTTATTCATTTAAAAATATAATTAAAATTAAAATAATATAAAAACATTTTTTATCAATTTAAAAATATAATTAAAATTAAAATAACTTCTACAAAGATTATCAAATAGATTTGAGAATGTATTAAGTTTCCATTGAATATTAATTATTATAAGGATGTTTGTAATGGGTTGGACCATTTCTCTCATTATTTAAGAAACTTATTTTTTACATCCTAAACAAAATCAAATGTTGTTTTTTTTTTCGATCTCTAGAGTGAAAGATGATAAATTTATTTGAAAATGTATTTAAGTTTCCAATGAGAATATTAACTATTATAAGGATTCTTGTAATGGGTTGGACCATTTCTCTTATTCTTGAAGAAGCTTATCTTTTAGATCTTTAAAAAAGACGATCAAATTTATTTGAGAATGTATTTAAGTTTCCATTGAATATTAACTATTATAAGGATTTTTTAATGGGTTGGAACATTTCTCTCATTCTTTAAGAAATTTAATTTATCTTTTATATTAAAAAAAAGTTAATTATTATTTTTTTTACCTCCAAATATTAAAGTGATGTTTTTATTGAGTACCAATAAAATAAAATAAAATAAAATTGTTCTTATAAAGATGATCAAATTTATTTAAAAATGTATTTAGTCTCCATTGAATATTATTTATTGTAAGGATTCTTGCAAGGAGTTGGACCATATCTCTCTATTTTTTTTTAAGAAACGTATCCTTTACATCCTTAAAAATTATAAGTGTGGGTTTTTCTTTTCTCAACACCATTAGAGTGATGTTAGTATAGGGTGCTTATAAAGTAGGTACTATTGAAGTAGTTAGTGGGAGAATTTTAAGATTATAAATTTCAATGTGATTATATGTAACTTTTGTTTATAAAACTATTGTAAAATGAAATTGAGAAAAAGGAATATGTGGACATTAAATCTTGTTAGTTTGAGTGATTTTGAAGGGTTTCATTTGCAAGGTGATTTAGGTTCGAAAATTTTTATAGTCGGGAGAAAACATCTAAAAAATTATAGTCGACTAAGGGTTGGTGTGGTCTAGGTCAAGTGAGATTCTCAGATGATTTTGACAACTTAGATACTACTAAGTCATGATTTCTTAACTAAAGGGTAGTCCCAAAAGTCATGAACACACTAGCAAAAAAAAATAGATATAACGATACTTGGAGGTTGAGCTATCACAATTATAGAAATTGTGTGAAGGGACATTGGAATATAAATAGTTGAAAAAGAATCAAATCAATAAACAATTTTGAATCATTATGAATAACAAAAGAGGCATCAAAATATTTCAATTAAAATGAAATTAATAAAATTACTTAGTTCTAAATTGTACTTCTCTATTTTTTATTTATTTTTAATTAATCTTAATGAATACATAAATTGATAACAAATTTCTCTAAATCATTATAAGTGAAAAAAACTTTTGATTGAATCTATTAACAAAGCTCAAATAATCTTTAACTCTTTGATTGGATCTATTAACAAAGCTCAAATAATCTTGAGTTCAGACATAGTCTACAAACTACACAATCCCTTAGTATTAAAGATCAAATCCTAAGTTTAGACATAGTCTACAAACTACACAATCCCTTGGTGTTAGGTTTCTTGTGCTCTAAATGGGAATGTTTAAATACAAAATATCTTTTTCATAAATCTTATGTCATTTTGTCCAACACTAGAAGTAGACATTCCATGAATTACGAATCTTAGGTGAAGGTTTGTCGACGGAAACAACCAAAAAATTGATAGTGGGGCGTAGTCTTACCACCTGGACTAAAGTAGACATTACATGAATTACGAATCTTAGGTGAAGGTTTGCTGATGGAAAAAAACAAAAGTTTGATAACGGGGGTGTAGTCTTAACATGTGGATGAGTCAGAAATGCCCATGTGATGTTTGCACGGAACAATGCTTCTTAAACCTAATAAAATTATATGTGGATGGATTGTATTTAGAAACATCAAATACTATGTAGATCGATAATATATATCCCAAATCCAGAATAAATATCCCAAATCTCAAGGGATGGAGATGTAAAGATTTATGGGAGGATATTAACTTAAAAGAAAATTTATCAAGAAATTAATTTTGAAAGTGTAGGAACATTGACCATAATCATTAAAAATAATAATAAATAAAATAAAAATATGAGATAAAAGAAAGAGATGGGAAATTGATTCAGTCTGAAGACACATGACTTTGCTGGATTTGTTCAGTCTGCAGTAACTGTAGAGATGTGAACAGATTTAGTTTTGTAAGTATCAGCGTGCACATGGGCATTAAGTGAAAAGCTGGAGATTTCACTGTAAAGTTGTGGACACCACAGGCAGCGTGCTGCTGCATTGGGGTGGGGAATGACTAGTTTTTCTCTCTGTGGCATCCACCCACTGATTCTCCCATTATCATTAGAATTGTTGATAAAATAGATGTTATTGCAGTTTCTATTTATGTGTCAGCGGTTTCGAGTTTTACTCTATATACGCACCGTCTTTACAGGGTTTTAAGCTGAATCTTGGGGTTTTAGTTTTCTCTCTATCCAAAGTTTTGATGTTTCAAGTTTCTATTTGGAAGTGAGCTGAGTTTTTTTTAAACAGTTTTTTAAGAATACATAAGTTTTGTTTGTTTGCGAGACGATAATGCAATCTACGTGTAAATTACCCTTGGGTAAATTTATTCAAAGCTAATAAATTTGGAACGCTGGTGCTATGAGAGGGTAAATACAATTAAATGGTTCACTTTATCAGAAAAAACTTTATCATCAGTGACAAATGACAAATAAAGCACAAAGTGACAAATGCACAGCTGCAAAAGATGGTTCACTTTATCAGAAAAAACTTTATCATCAGAACGCGTGGAAAACTTGTGAATCAAGTCAGGGATGGATCGTTTGAAGAGATACCGTCGTTTGAAAACCAGTAAAGGCAAGTATCAGTAGGTACACAATATGTATTTTTCTGTGTGCGGGTGGGTACAGTAGGGTTGAACACAATGGTGGTCAGTGGTCAATATTATTTTTCTGTGTACGGATGGGTAAGTAAGGTTGAACACAATGGTGGTCAATATCCACCTTGTTAGGCAACATTGAGTGTGTTGTGGTGGGTGGTGTATACAATCCATTCCAAGATCTATACACAATCTATGGTACCATTCAATGTTGAGTAGAAAGGTGTATATTGTTATTCTACATGTGTTCCATAAAAATGGATAATTCTAAATGTTTGTTTGGTAATTATGTTCATAGACATCTTTATAATATTGATAATGGGGTGTTAGATTATGTGTACTATAAAAATGGATAATTCTAATTGTTTGGTAATTATGTTCATAGACATCTTTATGATATTGGAAATGGGGTTCCTTGTTCCACAAACATAGACATCCTTATGATCTTAAAAATAGATTATTATTATTATTAATAAAATGAGGTGTACAGTAAAAATAAGAATTTAATAAATCAATAATATTCTTTGTGATCTTTGGTTAAGGGAGGTGGCAATTACTCAAAATTAACTTATATGCATTTATTGCATTTATTAAATTGATAGTTAGAAATTTGAAACTCTTTTTGCCACGTTTTATGTGACGAATAATGACAGTGTCCACAGCTCCCCACAATCCACTACGCATGACTCAAAATAACCATTGGTGCCCTCATTGTTTTTCCATTATGGCTCGGTCAGCTTACTCATATTCTGAATTGAGGAGTTGTGCACATACTTCATTTACCCATATGCAATATGCACCGTTCACCGGGAACAATCATGGCATGGAAATGTTGGGACACACATAATTGGAAGCATTACACTAAACATTGAATGGGTGTGAATGGAAAAGAAGCTACGGGAAGTGTTTGTTTGGGAAAACCCATTTCAAATCCAAATTGTGATTCGAAAGGGTTTATCGAATCACAATCAAGGGCGTTATCAAATCATGCATGGGTTATGCTCATATATGATCGTGTTATTTATGATTTGATGGATTTCGGTGGTAGTCAAATGATAGGGGAAAATGGCAGTTTTAATTTGTTGGTTATGTGATGACAGGGGGTGGATATAATATAGGAGGATAAGTAGGATAATGAAAGGTGAGTATAGTAGAGTGATAGAATCATAATCACAACAATATTTCAATTTGCATAAACTTTTCACTCTTTAAATTGGCCATTAATGGATGTCATTATATGAGATTACTCACCAATAATGTTAATGAGCATCAAGGTACTTCAATGCATTCTGTCAAGAATAAATAAATCTGTTGAAGTTGAGTAACTTGCAGGATGTGATAGTCAGGAGGCATTAATGCATCCCCATTGTTGTCAACAACGAAATCTGTCATTGAGACATACAAGTTCCAATGAATTATCAAAAATCTATGATCTTGGTAGAGCCTTCAATGTGCCTTATGCATTAAGGCCCATTTAATGTTTAGTGTAGAGCTTCCAATTTTCTGTGTCCCAATATTTCCATGCCACGATTGTTCATGGTGAACAGTGCATATTGCATATGGGTAAAGGAAGTATGTGTACAACTCCTCAATTTAGAATGTGTACAACTCCTCAATTTAGAATATCAACAAGTTGATCAGGCCATAATGGAAAAGAAACCGAGGCACCAATGGTTATTTTGATTCATGCGTAGTGGATTGTGGGGGCACTGCGTAAATTTCCACTACCCACCACATAGAAAGGGCATAAAAAGAACATAATTTAACATGGCAAGGAACCGCCCAATGTGGCAAACAAATTTCAAATTTCTAACTGCCAATTTAATAAATGCATACAATTTAACTTCGAGTAATTTCCATCTTCCTTAAGCAAAGACAACGAAGAATATTCTTGATTTATTAAATCCTCATCGTATACCTCATCTATCTTATTAAAAGAACACATATTCTAGCACCCCGTTTTCGATATTATAGGGATGCCTATGGAAGTAATTACTAAAAAAACATTTAGAGTCATCCATTTGTATCAACCATATGTAGGCTAACAATATCCACCTTGCTACTCATCGTTGAATGCCACAATGTATGGTGTATAGATCGTGGGATCGATTATATACTCAATGTTGCGTAAGAAGGTGGATATTAACCACCATTGTGTTCAACCCTATTGTACCCACCCATACATAAAAATACAATATGATTAACAGATTGTGTTCACCTCTATTGTGTCTACTAGTATAGAAAGATATAGTGAAACCTCCCTTACTTGGATACGCAAAACCCCTAACTTCATTCATAAGATTTCTATGTGTTTCGATAATAAAATTTATGATAAAGTGAACCATCTTTTCCGGTTGTGCATTTGTCACTTTGTGCTTTGTTTATGCTCAATACCATTTGCCTTTTTAACTAAATCTTGGGGTTTTACTTTTCTCTCTATCCAGAGAAGTTTGTATGTAATTTTTTAATTGTATTTACCCTCTCATAGTACCAGTGGTTCAAATAAATTAGCTTTGAAGAAATTTACACAAGAGTAATTAACAACAATCTTGGCTCATCTAACAAGGGGAAACCTGTCATTTAGGCATACAAGTTCCAAGGGTCATCTAAAAGTTAATATTCTAGGGTATAATTGTAGGTTGAATATAGATCATTATATTCAATAGTACTACATTGGATTTACTCTATGAGTTAGATTGACAACCTTCAATTGAAACTATAATCAACATAATGGAGAAACTAATACATGCATGCAAGATGTCTATCGTGAACAGTTGTCGAATCAATGAAGAATTGGTTACCATCAATTACATCAAACTACAACTCTAATAGGTTCCTTGTTCAGAGAATCACCATTCAAACTGAAAAACAAGGAAGCATGAAATTCATATTCCAACAAGCATAAGTTTGATCCACACAACATAAATAAAATTGCAGAAAATGAATAAATTCGCACAACAAAAAGAAACTGTTGGACAACATATATGAAAGGGAGGAGCTCTATCTCCCTTGGCATACACTTCCAATAAATACTACATTGGAGTGCTATTGATATGCAACTACTTATTTATTTCATAATTCTTCCCCTAATTACATTGATCCTCCTTACATTTATACAAATCGATTACAACTCAAAGGAGGAAAATGGTTACAACAAAATGAGACTAGATCCCAAATACATGGATCTGCAACCAACACAAAACTTGATTAAGGCAATGGAGGTTAACTAATGGATGTTGGATATGTTTGGATAACATAGAAGCACAACAACATGATCTTTGACAAAACCACATTCCCAAATTCATCCATAAAAGGCGTAACCACCCGACTATTGAGGTGCTACAGGAATTCAGGCCACTAAATGATTTCTTGGAAAATCCATCTTAAAGATCCACTCGTATCTTCCAAACCGTTTCTTATTTTGGAATTTTTCTCACGACTTACTCAATTTGGAACATTCTGCACAAAACCTGCGTCTTGGAGTTTTCAACTTCATCTTCATCTGTTCGAAAATCTTGTGGAAAAACTGCTTCAAGAAACATTCTATTATAGGAATTTCCATAGTAGATTTATGCTACAAGAACCATATTTGAACTCAATAAATCATCATCAGTAAAATCATTCCTTTACTTTTCTAATTCACTAAAAAGTAAGATAAATCAACTAATTAAGCAATAAAATACCTTGTAGCTTGTATTGGCACTTTAACTTAAAACATAAGGAAATATAGCGAAGGGATAGGTAAGGATAAGTTAAAATGGACAAAAAGGAGGCCGATTGGTAGTGTTGAGTGAACCAAAACAATGACCCAACATATCTTCAACATTTTCTTCACCATTTATATAGTTTGATGGTCTCATCATTGTGATTATGATCATAATTAATGTCTTAATTTCATAAATAATTGGCAAATTTTGTATTTATTTGGAGGACTTTGGCATGATCTATTCAATATAAGATTACATGGTTGTGCAAGGTTCTTCCCACATAGTGTACAAATTGGTGATGGAACCCTTTAGTTTGTGATTTCCTTACTTGATTTTGAAGACCTTTTCTCCATTTTCTAGAGGGATTGTTAGACAAGATGTGGCCCCACATTTCATAGAGAATGCATTGCATGAATGCCAATTTTATTAAATTTGGAATATTTTATTATTAATCCCCTTTGGAGATAGGTCGAATTGGGGTTTTCAAAGTGCAAAATTGGAGTTTCTAAAGTGAAATATCCAATTTCGAATGTGTGAATATTAGATTTCAAAATTATAAAATTACAGAGTCCAAAATCAAAGTCAGAAAATCGAAAACCATATTCCAAGAATGAAAATATTGAATCCAATTTTATAATTTTGGAATCCAATATTAGCTCATTCTGAATTAGATTTATCACTTTAGAAGCCCCAATTTCACATTTAATTTTCAATCACATTTAATCTACACCATTCAAGTCTTTTGAAATGAGTTATATGTCATTTATAAGCATTCACTATTCACGTCTTTATAATTATAAGTCTTTGTGAGAGCATAGACCTTTTTATTGTCACATATATCGGTTTCCTTGGAATGGGTCCCCACAATCATAAATGCCATTAAATACAATGCTCCAAAACATTTACCTAGACTATTTAATATCAGACACACTTCCATTATTGAATTTGTCATTATTGTGTTTTCATAAATCACACTGTAATTCTAACATTAAAAAAATATTTTAACACAATAAAACTAACATTTAGTGAATAACATTCATATATATTAGATTTCTATAATTGGAATTGCAAATTAATCCTTTTAAAAATTTCCATTAATTAATTTTTATTTAAAATGAAAACACTATAAAAGGATTACAAGTATAATTGAATTTATCAAAGGATGGAATAAAATTTACCATATAAAACAATGTCACACATTAAAAATATTAGTAAAAAGTACTACTTAAATTATTTAACATAGTTTCAAGATTTTACAATAAATCTCACATCACCAATACCATTCAAGTGTAGTAAGCATGGCCATAATCTATCCAATAAGGATAATGAATGATGAGTATAATAGAGTGATAAAATAATAATCACAACAAGCTCAAGTATTTTTCAAATGATAGGGAAAAATGGCAGTTTTAATTTGTTGGTTATGTGATGAAAGGGGGTGGATATAATATAGGAGGATAAGTAGGATAATGAATGGTGAGTATAGTAGAGTGATAGAATCATAATCATAACAGTATTTCAATTTGCATAAACTTTCCACTCTTTAAATTGGCCATTAATGGATGTCATTACATGAGATTACCCACCAATAATGCCAATGAGCATTAAGGTACTTCAATGCATTCTGTCAAGCATAAATAAATGTGTTGAAGTTAAGTAACTTGCAGGATGTGATAGTCAAGAGGCATTAATGCATCCCCATTGTTGTCAACGAGGAAACCTGTCATTGAGACATACAAGTTCCAATGAATTATCAAAAATCTATGATCTTGTTGGAGCCTTCAATGTGCCTTCTGCATTAAGGCCCATTTAATGTTTAGTGTAGAGCTTCCAATTTTCTGTGTCCCAATATTTCCATGCCACGATTGTTCATGGTGAACAGTGCATATTGCATATGGGTAAAGGAAGTATGTGTACAACTCCTCAATTCAGAATATCAACAAGTTGACCAGGCCATAATGGAAAAGAAACTGAGGCACCAATGGTTATTTTGATTCATGCGTAGTGGATTGTGGGAGCACTACGTAAATTGCCACTACCCACCACATAGAAAGGGCATAAAAAGCACATAATTTAACATGGAAAGGATCCGTCCAATGTGGCAAACAAATTTCAAATTTCTAACTGCCAATTTAATAAATGCATACAATTTAACTTCGAGTAATTTCCATCTTCCTTAAGCAAAGACGACGAAGAATATTCTTGATTTATTAAATCCTCACCGTATACCTCATCTATCTTATTAAAAGAACACATAATCTAGCACCCCATTTTTGATATTATAGGGATGCCTATGGACGTAATTACTGAAAAAACATTTAGAGTCATCCATTTTTATCAACCATATGTAGGCTAACAATATCCACTTTGGTACTCATCGTTGAATGCTTCATAGGATGGTGTATAGATCGTGGGATCAATTATATACTCAATGTTGCGTAAGAAGGTGGATATTGACCACCATTGTGTTCAACCCTATTATACCCACCCATACATAAAAATACAATATGATTAACAGTTTGTGTTCACCTCTATTGTGTCTACTAGTATAGAAATATATAGTGAAACTGCCCTTACTTAAATGCACAAAGCCCCTACACCTCCCACGTATGATTGACAGGCTATTGCCTAAATACGAATATCCTTTCTACGCTTAAGAGGAGGATTAACACTTAACCTACCCTAAATCATAATATTATTTTTCTTTCTTGCATTTTGCATCACCCGCACTACTCAACATATTTCATAGACAGTGAAGCCCGCCTTAAATGATAGTTGTCTTTATTAGTTATCAAACGACAATATCAATTCAAATGATCCATCCCTAACTTCATTCACAAGCTTTCTATGTGTTTCGATGATAAAATTTCTATGATAAAGTGAACCATCTTTTCTGGTTGTGCATTTGTCACTTTGTGCTTTGTTTATGCTCAATACCATTTGCCTTTTTAAGCTAAATCTTGGGGTTTTTCTTTTCTCTCTATCCAGAGAAGTTTGTATGTAATTTTTTAATTGTATTTACCCTCTCATAGTACCAGTGTTCCAAATAAATTATCTTTGAAGAAATTTACACAAGAGTAATTAACAATAATCTTGGCTCATCTAACAAGGGGAAACCTGTCATTCGGGCATACAAGTTCCAAGGATCAACTAGTAGTTAATATTCTAGGGTATAATTGTAGGTTGAATATAGATCATTATATTCAATAGTACTACATTGGATTTACTCTATGAGTTAGATTGATAACCTTCAGTTGAAACTATAATCAACATAATGGAGAAACTCATACATGCATGCAAGATGTCTATCATGAGGAGTTGTCAAATCAATGAAGAATTGGTTACCATCAATTGATTCAAACTACAACTATGACAGGTTCCTTGTTCATAGAATCACCATTCAAACTAAAAAATAAGGAAGCATGAAATTCATATTCCAACAAACATAAGTTTGATCTACACAACATAAATAAAATTGCAGAAAATGAATAAATTCGCACAACAAAAAGAAATTGTTGGACAACATATACGAAAGGGAGGGGCTCTATCTCCCTTGGCATACACTTCCAAGAAATACTACATTGGAGAGCTCTTGATATGAAACAACTTCTTTATTCCATAATTCTCCCCCTAATTACATTGATCCTCCTTACGTTTATACAAATGGATTACAACTCAAAGGAGGAAAATGATTACAACAAAATGAGATTAGAACCCAAATACATGGATCTGCAACCAACAGAAAACTTGATTAAGGAAATGGAGGTTAACTAATGGATGTTGGATATGTTTGGATAACATAGAAGCACAACAACATGATCTTTGACAAAACCACATTGCCAAATTCATCCATAAAAGGCGTAACCACCCGAATATTGAAGTGCTACAAGAACTCATGCCGCTAAATGATTTCTTGGAAAATCCATCTTAAGGATCCACTTATATCTTCCAAACTGTTTCTTATTTTGGAAATTTTCTCACGGATTACTCAATTTGGAACATTCTGCACAAAACCTATGTCTTGGATTTTTCAACTTCATCTTCATCTGTCCGAAAATGTTGTGGAAAAGTTGCTTCGAGAAACATTCTATTATAGGAATTTCCATAGTAGGTTTGTGCTACAAGAACCATATTTGAACTCAATAAATCATCATCATTAAAATCATTCCTTTACTTTTCTAATTCACTAAAAAGTAAGATAAATCAACTAATTAAGCAATCAAATACCTTGTAGCTTGTATTGGCACTTTAACATAAAACATAAGGAAATATAGCGAAGGGATAGGTAAGGATAAGTTAAAATGGACAAAAAGGAGGCCAATTGGTGGTGTAGAGTGAGCCAAAACAATGACCCAACATATCTTCAACGTTTTCTTCACCATTTATATAGTTTGATGGTCTCATCATTATGATTATGATCGTAATTAATGTCTTAATTTCACAAATAATTGGCAAATTTTGTATTTATTTGGAGGACTTTGGCATGATCTCTTCAATATGAGATTATGTGGTTGTGCAAGGTTCTTCCCACATAGTGTACAAATTGGTGATAGAACCCTTTAGTTTGTGATTTCCTTACTTGATTTTGAAGACCTTTTCTCCATTTTCTAGAGGGATTGTTACACAAGTTGTGGCCCCACATTTCATAGAGAATGCATTGCATGAATGCCAATTTTATTAAATTTGGACTATTTTATTATTAATCCCCTTTGGAGATAGGTCGAATTGGGGTTTTCAAAGTGCAAAATTGGAGTTTCTAAAGAGAAATATCCAATTTCGAATGTGTCAATATCAGATTTCAAAATTATAAAATTACAGAGTCCAAAATCAAAGTCAGAAAATCAAAAACCATATTCCAAGAATGCAAATATTGAATCCAATTTTATAGTTTTGGAATCCGATATTGACTCATTCTGAATTAGATTTATCAGTTTAGAAGCCCCAATTTCACATTTAATTTTCAATCACATTATCTACACCATTCAAGTCTTTTGAAATGAGTTATACATCGTTTATAAGCATGCATTATTCATGTCTTTATAATTATAAGTCCTTATGAGAGCATAGACCTTTTTATTTTCACATATATCGGTTTCCTTGGAATGTGTCCCCACAATCATAAATGCCATTAAATACAATGTTCCAAAACATTTACCTAGACTATTTAATATCAGACACACTTCCATTATTGAATTTGATATTATTGTGTTTTCATAAATCACACTATAATTCTAACATTAAAAAAATATTTTAACACAATAAAGCTAACATTTAGTGAATAACATTCATATATATTAGATTTCTATAATTGGAATTGCAAATTAATACATTTAAAATTTTCCATTAATTAATTTTTATTTAAAATGAAAACATTATAAAAGGATTACAAGTATAATTGAATTTATCAAACATTACAAAGGATAGAATAAAATTTACCATATAAAACAATGTCACACATAGAAAATATTAGTAAAAAGTACTACTTAAATTATCTAACATAGTTTCAAGTTTTTACAATAAATCTCACATCACCAATACCATTCAAGTGTAGTAAGCATGGCCATAATCTATCCAATAAGGATAATGAATGGTGAGTATAGTAGAGTGAGAGAATCATAATCACAACAAGCTCAAGTATTTTTCAAATGATAGGGAAAAATGGCAGTTTTAATTTGTTGGTTATGTGATGATAGGGGGTGGATATAATATAAGAGGATACGTAGGATAATGAATGGTGAGTATAGTAGAGTGATAGAATCATAATCACAACAGTATTTCAATTTGCATAAACTTTCCACTCTTTAAATTGGCCATTAATGGATGTCATTACATGACACTACCCACCAATAATGTCAATGAGCATCAAGGTACTTCAATGCATTCTATCAAGAATAAATAAATGTGTTGAAGTTGAGTAACTTGTAGGATGTGATAGTCAGGAGGAATTAATGCATCCCCATTGTTGTCAACGAGGAAACGTGTAATTGAGACATACAAGTTCCAATGAATTATCAAAAATCTATGATCTTGGTAGAGCCTTCAATGTGCCTTATGCATTAAGGCCCATTGAATGTTTAGTGTAGAGCTTCCAATTTTTTGTGTCCCAATATTTCCATGCCACGATTGTTCATGGTGAACAGTGAATATTGCATATGGGTAAAGGAAGAATGTGTACAACTCCTCAATTCAGAATGTGTACAACTCCTCAATTCAGAATATCTACAAGTTGATCAGGCCATAATGGAAAAGAAACCGAGGCACCAATGGTTTTTTTGATTCATGCGTAGTGGATTGTGGGGGAACTACGTAAATTGCCACTACCCAGCACATAGAAAGGGAATAAAAAGAACATAATTTAACATGGCAAGGAACCATCCAATGTGGCAAACAAATTTCTAATTTCTAACCGCCAATTTAATAAATGTATACAATTTAACTTCGAGTAATTTCCATCTTCCTTAAGCAAAGACGACGAAGAATATTCTTGATTTATTAAATCTTCATCGTATACCTCATCTATCTTATTAAAAGAACACATATTATAGCACCCCGTTTTCAATATTATAGGGATGCCTATGGAAGTAATCACTGAAAAAACATTTAGAGTCATCCATTTGTATCAACCATACATAGGCTAACAATATCCACCTTGCTACTCATCATTGAATGCTACAATGGATGGTGTATAGATCGTGGGATTGATTATATACTCAATGTTGCGTAAGAAGGTGGATATTAACCACCATTGTGTTCAACCCTATTGTACCCACCCATACATAAAAATACAATATGATTAACAGATTGTGTTCACCTCTATTGTGCCTACTAGTATAGAAAACTATAGTGAAACCGCCCTTACTTGGATACGCAAAGCCCGTAACTTCATTCACAATCTTTCTATGTGTTTCGATGATAAAATTTCTATGATAAAGTGAACCATCTTTTCCGGTTGTGCATTTGTCACTTTGTGCTTTGTTTCTGCTCAATACCATTTGCCTTTTTAAGCTAAATCTTGGGGTTTTACTTTTCTCTCTATCCAGATAAATTTGTATGTAATTTTTTAATTGTATTTACCCTCTCATAGTACCAGTGTTCCAAATAAATTAGCTTTGAAGAAATTTACACAAGAGTAATTAACAACAATCTTGGCTCATCTAACAAGGGGAAACCTGTCATTTAGGCATACAAGTTCCAAGGGTCATCTAATAGTTAATATTCTAGGGTATAATTGTAGGTTGAATATAGATCATTATATTCAATAGTACTACATTGGATTTACTCTATGAGTTAGATTGACAACCTTCAATTGAAACTATAATCAACATAATGGAGAAACTAATACATGCATGCAAGATGTCTATCGTGAACAGTTGTCGAATCAATGAAGAATTGGTTACCATCAATTACATCAAACTACAACTCTAATAGGTTCCTTGTTCAGAGAATCACCATTCAAACTGAAAAACAAGGAAGCATGAAATTCATATTCCAACAAGCATAAGTTTGATCCACACAACATAA
Source organism: Picea engelmannii (assembly GCA_009831015.1). Classification (NCBI taxonomy): domain Eukaryota; kingdom Viridiplantae; phylum Streptophyta; class Pinopsida; order Pinales; family Pinaceae; genus Picea; species Picea engelmannii. Next base: position 549,922 of record ML778768.1, read on the forward strand.
ATAAAATTGCAGAAAATGAATAAATTCGCACAACAAAAAGAAACTGTTGGACAACATATATGAAAGGGAGGAGCTCTATCTCCCTTGGCATACACTTCCAATAAATACTACATTGGAGTGCTATTGATATGCAACTACTTATTTATTTCATAATTCTTCCCCTAATTACATTGATCCTCCTTACATTTATACAAATCGATTACAACTCAAAGGAGGAAAATGGTTACAACAAAATGAGACTAGATCCCAAATACATGGATCTGCAACCAACACAAAACTTGATTAAGGCAATGGAGGTTAACTAATGGATGTTGGATATGTTTGGATAACATAGAAGCACAACAACATGATCTTTGACAAAACCACATTCCCAAATTCATCCATAAAAGGCGTAACCACCCGACTATTGAGGTGCTACAGGAATTCAGGCCACTAAATGATTTCTTGGAAAATCCATCTTAAAGATCCACTCGTATCTTCCAAACCGTTTCTTATTTTGGAATTTTTCTCACGACTTACTCAATTTGGAACATTCTGCACAAAACCTGCGTCTTGGAGTTTTCAACTTCATCTTCATCTGTTCGAAAATCTTGTGGAAAAACTGCTTCAAGAAACATTCTATTATAGGAATTTCCATAGTAGATTTATGCTACAAGAACCATATTTGAACTCAATAAATCATCATCAGTAAAATCATTCCTTTACTTTTCTAATTCACTAAAAAGTAAGATAAATCAACTAATTAAGCAATAAAATACCTTGTAGCTTGTATTGGCACTTTAACTTAAAACATAAGGAAATATAGTGAAGGGATGGGTAAGGATAAGGTAAAATGGACAAAAAGGAGGCCAATTGGTAGTGTAGAGTGAGCCAAAACAATGACCCAACATATCTTCAACATTTTCTTCACCATTTATATAGTTTGATGGTCTCATCATTGTGATTATGATCATAATTAATGTTTTAATTTCATAAATAATTGGCAAGTTTTGTATTTATTTGGAGGACTTTGGCATGATCTATTCAATATGAGATTACGTGGTTGTGCAAGGTTCTTCCCACATAGTGTACAAATTGTTGATGGAACCCTTTAGTTTGTGATTTCCTTACTTGATTTTGAAGACCTTTTCTCCATTTTCTAGAGGGATTGTTAGACAATATCTGGCCCCACATTTCATAGAGAATGCATTGCATGAATGCCAATTTTATTAAATTTGGAATATTTTATTATTAATCCCCTTTGGAGATAGGTCGAATTGGGGTTTTCAAAGTGCAAAATTGGATTTTCTAAAGTGAAATGTCCAATTTCGAATGTGTCAATATCAGATTTCAAAATTATAAAATTACAGAGTCCAAAATCAAAGTCAGAAAATCGAAAACCATATTACAAGAATGCAAATATTGAATCCAATTTTATAATTTTGGAATCCAATATTGGCTCATTCTGAGTTTGATTTATCACTTTAGAAGCCCCAATTTCACATTTAATTTTCAATCACAATTAATCTACACCATTCAAGTCTTTTGAAATGAGTTATACATCATTTATAGCATTCATTATTCACGTCTTTATAATTATAAGTCTTTGTGAGAGCATAGACCTTTTTATTGTCACATATATCAATTTCCTTGGAAGGTGTCCCCACAATCATAAATGCCATTAAATACAATGTTCCAAAACATTTACCTAGACTATTTAATATCAGACACACTTCCATTATTGAATTTGTCATTATTGTGTTTTCATAAATCGCACTATAATTCTAACATTAAAAAAATATTTTAACACAATAAAACTAACATTTAGTGAATAACATTCATATATATTAGATTTCTATAATTGGAATTGCAAATTAATCCATTTAAAAATTTCCATTAATTAATTTTTATTTAAAATGAAAACACTATAAAAGGATTACAAGTATAATTGAATTTATCAAACATTACAAATGATGGAATAAAATTTACCATATAAAACATTGTCACACATAGAAAATATTAGTAAAAAGTACTACTTAAATTACTTAACATAGTTTCAAGATTTTACAATAAATCTCACATCACCAATACCATTCAAGTGTAGTAAGCATGGCCATAATATATCCAATAAGGATAATGAATGATGAGTATAGTAGAGTGATATAGTCATAATCAGAACAAGCTCAAGTATTTTTCAAATGATAGGGAAAAATGGTAGTTTTAATTTAATAGTTATGTGATGACAGGGGGTGGATATAATATAGGAGGATAAGTAAGATAATGAATGGTGAGTATAATAGAGTGATAGAATCATAATCACAACAGTATTTCAATTTGCATAAACTTTCCACTCTTTAAATTGGCCATTAATGGATGTCATTACATGAGATTACCCACCAATAATGTCAATGAGTATCAAGGTACTTCAATGCATTTTGTCAAGCATAAATAAATGTGTTGAAGTTGAGAAACTTGTAGGATGTGATAGTCAGGAGGCATTAATGCATCCCCATTGTTGTCAACGAGGAACCTGCCATTGAGACATACAAGTTCCAATGAATTATCAAAAATCTATGATCTTGTTAGAGTCTTCAATGTGCCTTATGCATTAAGGCCCATTTAATGTTTAGTGTAGAGCTTCCAATTTTCTGTGTCCCAATATTTCCATGCCAGGATTGTTCATGGTGAACAGTGCATATTGCATATGGGTAAAGGAAGTATGTGTACAACTCCTCAATTCAGAATATCAACAAGTTGACCAGGCCATAATGGAAAAGAAACCGATGCACCAATGGTTATTTTGATTCATGCATAGTGGATTGTAGGGGCACAATGTAAATTTCCACTACCCATCACATAGAAAGGGCATAAAAAGCACATAATTTAACATGGCAAGGAACCGTCCAATGTGGTAAACAAATTTCAAATTTCTAATTGCCAATTTAATAAATGCATACAAGTTAACTTCAAGTAATTTCCATCTTCCTTAAGCAAAGACGAAGAAGAATATTCTTGATTTATTAAATCCTCACCGTATACCTCATCTATCTTATTAAAAGAACACATAATCTAGCACCCGATTTTCGATATTATAGGGATGCTTATGGACGTAATTACTAAAAAAACATTTAGAGTCATCCATTTTTATCAACCATATGTAGGCTAACAATATCCACCTTGCTACTCATCGTTATATGCTACAACGGATGGTGTATAGATCGTGGGATCAATTGTATACTCAATGTTGCATAAGAAGGTGGATATTGACCACCATTGTGTTCAACCCTATTGTACCCACCCATACATAAAAATAAAATATGATTAACAAATTGTGTTCACCTCTATTGTGCCTACTAGTATAGAAAAATATAGTGAAACCGCCCTTACTTGGATGTGTAAAGCCCCTACACCTCCCATGTATGATTGATAGGCTATTGCCTAAATACGAATATCCTTTCTACGCTTAAGAGGAGGATTAACACTTAACCTACCCTAAATCATAATATTATCTTTCTTTCTTGCATTTTGCATCACCCACACTACTCAACATATTTCACAGACAATGAAGCCCGCCTTAAATGATACTTGTATTTATTAGTTATCAAACGACAATATCAATTCAAATGATCCATCCCTAACTTCATTCACAAGCTTTCTATGTGTTTCGATGATAAAAATTTTATGATAAAGTGAATCATCTTTTCCAGTTGTGCATTTGTCACTTTGTTCTTTGTTTCTGCTCAATACCATTTTCCTTTTTAAGCTAAATCTTGGGGTTTTAGTTTTCTTTCTATCCAGAGAAGTTTGTATGTAATTTTTTAATTGTATTTACCCTCTCATAGTACTAGTGTTCCAAATAAATTAGCTTTGAAGAAATTTACACAAGAGTAATTAACAACAATCTTGGCTCATCTAACAAGGGAAAACCTGTCATTCAGGCATACAAGTTCCAAGGGTTATCTAATAGTTAATATTCTAGGGTATAATTCTAGGTTGAATATAGATCATTATATTCAATAGTACTACATTGGATTATGAGTTAGATTGACAACCTTCAATTGAAACTATAATCAACATAATGGAGAAACTAATACATGCATGCAAGATGTCTATCATGAGCAGTTGTCAAATCAATGAAGAATGGGTTACCATCAATTGCATCAAACTACAACTCTGACAGGTTCGTTGTTCAAAGAATCACTATTCAAAATGAAAAACAAGGAAGCATGAAATTCATATTCCAACAAACATAAGTTTGATCCACACAGCATAAATAAAATTGCAGAAAATGAATAAATTCGCACAACAAAAAGAAATTGTTGGACAACATATATGAAAGGGAGGGGCTCTATCTCCCTTGGCATACACTTCCAAGAAATACTACATTGGAGAGCTCTTGATATGAAACAACTTCTTTATTATAACTCTCCCCCTAATTACATTAATCCTCCTTAAATTTATACAAATGGATTACAACTCAAAGGAGGAAAATGGTTACAACAAAATGAGACTAGATCCCAAATACAAGGATCTGCAACCAAGACAAAACTTGATTAAGGCAATGGAGGTTAACTAATGGATGTTAGATATTTTTGGATAACATAGTAGCACAACAACAAGATCTTTGACAAAACCACATTCCCAAATTCATCCATAAAAGGTGTAACCACCCGAATATTGAGGCGCTATAGGAATTCAGGCCACTAAATGATTTCTTGGAAAATCCATCTTAAAGATCCACTTGTATCTTCCAAACTGTTTCTTATTTTGGAAATTTTCTCATGGCTTAGTAAATTTGGAACATTCTACAGAAAACCTGTGTCTTCGATTTTTCAACTTCCTCTTCATCTGTCCGAAAATGTTGTGGACAAATTGCTTTGAGAAACATTCTATTATAGGAATTTCCATAGTAGATTTGTGTTACAAGAACCATATTTGAACTCAATAAATCATCATCAGTAAAATCATTCCTTTACTTTTCTAATTCACTAAAAAGTAAGATAAATCAACTAATTAAGCAATAAAATACCTTGCAGCTTGTATTGGCACTTTAATTTAAAACATAAGGAAATATAGCGAAGGGATAGGTAAGGATAAGTTAAAATGGACAAAAAGGAGGCCAATTGGTAGTGTAAAGTGAGAAAAAACAATGACCCAACATATCTTCAACGTTTTCTTCACCATTTATATAGTTTGATGGTCTCATCATTGTGATTATGATCATAATTAATGTCTTAATTTCATAAATAATTGGCAAATTTTGTATTTATTTGGAGGACTTTGGCATGATCTATTCAATATGAGATTATGTGGTTGTGAAAGGTTCTTCCCACATAGTGTACAAATTGGTGATGGAACCCTTTAGTTTGTGATTTCCTTACTTGATTTTGAAAACATTTTCTCCATTTTCTAGAGGGATTGTTAGACAAGATGTGGCCCCACATTTCATAGAGAATGCATTGTATGAATACCAATTTTATTAAATTTGGACTATTTTATTATTAATCCCCTTTGGAGATAGGTCGAATTGAGGTTTTCAAATTGCAAAATTGTAGTTTCTAAAGTGAAATATCCAATTTCGAATGTGTCAATATCATATTTCAAAATTATAAAATTACAGAGTCCAAAATCAAAGTCATAAAATCGAAAACCATAGTCCAAGAATGCAAATATTGAATCCAATTTTATAATTTTGGAATCCAATTTTGGCTCATTCTGAATTAGATTTATCACTTTAGAAGCCCCAATTTCACATTTAATTTTCAATCACATTTAATCTACACCATTCAAGTCTTTGGAAATGAGTTATACATCATTTATAAGCAATCATTATTCATGTCTTTATAATTATAAGTCTTTGTGAGAGCATAGACCTTTTTATTGTCACATATATCGGTTTCCTTGGAATGTGTCCCCACAATCATAAATGCCATTAAATACAATGTTCCAAAACATTTACTTAGACTATTCAATATTAGACACACTTCCATTATTGAATTTGTCATTATTGTGTTTTCATAAATCACACTATAATTCTAACATTAAAAAAATATTTTAACACAATAAAGCTAACATTTAGTGAATAGCATTCATATATATTAGATTTCTATAATTGTAATTGCAAATTAATACATTTAAAATTTTCCATTAATTAATTTTTATTTAAAATGAAAACACTATAAAAGGATTACAAGTATAATTGAATTTATCAAACATTACAAAGGATAGAATAAAATTTACCATGTAAAACAATGTCACACATAGAAAATATTAGTAAGAAGTACTGCTTAAATTATTTAACATAGTTTGAAGTTTTTACAATAAATCTCACATCACCAATACCATTCAAGTGTAGTAAGCATGTGTTGGAAGATTGATTGTTGTCATTGATGTCAACCCTAGTCATGGGTTTTGGACCGCAAGATTGATAAAGGTATTTGGACATGAAGGAAAATGCACATGCATATACAAC
>ML778768.1:560755-596096 GCA_009831015.1 Picea engelmannii
TATTGTGCATGGTGTATTGTGGTGTATTGGTGTAACTCTTATACTATTGTTCATTGCTCATTGGATATAATTGAATGGTTTAATTATAAGTTGAAAAAGGTTTTAAATTTTACTTGATACTGATTCACCCCCCTCTCAGTATCAACAGCATGGGCATAATCTATCCAATAAGTATGTTTCAATCACATCATCACAGTTACAACCTTTTGTAATTAAATAGTTCCCTTTATCTTTTTATTTCCAATTTACAAAGCTCGGGGAAAAACCTTGAGTATTTTCCCTCATTTTGAGGATGGTATCCACAGTTAACCCTAGAATATTCAGGGAACAAGGCCGATGAACAAAAAGGCTCAAAACCATTACAATAATATACTCATTAAGATCTCAACATGTCACTTGTGGGAATTAAACCAGGTTGGGGAGGATAAAAATCTTTCCTCCCAACCATCCAAGCTAAACCCAATTGACTACATAGTTCCCTTTATCATTACAATTATGTTTTTCTTTAAATTCATCTATGATTATTCTTTTTCTAATATCACAAGAACCCTTAAAGATATCCCAAGCTTTATTTAAAGGTTTGAGATATACATGTGGATTCCCAAGACCAACATGACCCTTTCTGAGTATTGTGTCACAATCATCTTGTGTTAGAATGACTTTAAATTTCTCTCTTTTGAATACTATTCTCTCAAAGAACAATGAAAAAATTCATTCAATTTTTTATTGTAATGTCCCATACATTGGCCTTAGGAACTTAAAACATTGTTGTTTACTCATCTTGGTAATTCAATGTTTAAGATTTGTTTGGGCTCTGTTGGATTGAGATAGATATTTGAGATGTGTACATCTGGACCTATGTATGTGTTGTGTGATATTATTTTTACTGTTATATGTTCACGATGATGATAACTCTTTGATTTGTTTAAACATGTAAATTTAAATGTGGAATTTCGGTACATGGATACCAATTCAAGTTATGTTATGAATGTATAACAGATGCAAGGAATGATAAAAATAAACATACATTTCTAAAATTGAACTTCAATATAGATATGGATTCTTATATGAAATTGTGATGTATATGCATGGATATGAGTTATTGGTGAACTAACCTATAGGTTGATGAGCTATGTGATAGCTAAATGACTGTAATGTTGAGGTAACTTGGATTTCATATACATCAAAAAGATAGTGTATGCTATAATTTGTACTTATTATTTAAATTGTGATTATAAATATTGCTATGATATATTGTAATTGTGGTTTTGATAGGATACAAAGCTTACCCGGAATGATTGTTTGATGATGTGACTCTAAGATCGGTAGTTTCACAGTATGTCTTGATATAGTTTGTTGACCCTAGTTCTATCATGTAGGGTGGATATATTTTCCACTGAGTATCGTATTGACCCTATTTTTATGAGGGGTGGAGGCATTTCCCACCATGTATCCTTTGAAACCTGGAGTCATGGGAGGGTTGTGTAAATTTACGCTCCTCTAGACATGTGATAGCGACTGCTAGTTGTCTATTGGGGAATCTTGGTCAAGATGTATGATACTTCCTCTTATGGCTTCTATATGGATTTAGGTCAATATAGTTGATGCTTCGGCTTAGTCCAATAGAGGAAATGATAGGATGGAAGATGGAAGTAGGTTAGAAATGAATGATAATTTGATCTTAGTTGAGAATATTGCATGGGGATTATATGTGTCACTCTTATTTTCTCACGTAGTTCCAAAACAATCATTTTTATTCCTTCTTTATATTTTAAGTGTAATGATCAATTATTGATGAATTATCGTAGTTTTGTTATTTAAAGTTACTGAATGATGCAATTATTGTCCTGCACGCCTTGGTGTGATCATATAGGAACTATGCACTAGAGGCAGTGATTGGTTATCATTAGTACATGCACGGGCTATGTGTCCACTAGCTATGAACACATACCCTACATGCATACACTAGTACAATTAGTTAATGTATTGATTATTAAACAAGATTATTATGTATTTTATTGAATGGTTTAAATACTATGTAATGTTGCATACAAAAATATCTAGTAGCATCAAATACCTTCTTTGAATTTGATTGATGATTGGTGTGATGAATTACATGAGTATGGTGGGTTGTCATTTACATTTTGGGGAAAATTGTCAAATTGAATTTAGAAGCTAACATGAGAATAAATACTTTTCCTTTTATTTATTGTTATTTTATGCAAGTCATTTATATTTTAGTTTTATTTCGAATTTTCTCAAAAATATAGATAAGTTAGGTTGATGGCTAATAATGAGGGTGGTTGAAGAGACTTGGGGAAAAGGGTATGGAAACTTGATAAATAGGAGGAGGTTGATATGTTTGAGGGTTTGAGAGGTTGGATTATTCTGGGAAGAATTAATTCTTGTGACAGTCTTTGTTAGAGGATATGTTCATTGTTGTTCATGGAGTCATGGGCATGGAGGGCCAAGAAACCGAAAGGTTTCTTGGATCTAGGAAGTCGACTAGGCTCCTAGTTGGCATGGAGGATAATTTTGTTGTTTCACTTTGTTCAAGTGGGGAAAAGAATTGGGAAAATAATTCTTGGAAGCATCTTCCTACCACATTGCAACCGATGAGCTTCAACAAACCAAGGAGGGGGTGTTTTTTTGTTATATTTTTTTATACTTTATTTTAAATGTTTAAATCTTAGAGTTAATGTGTTACTTAATTCTTCCTATTATTTATATTTTTATCATTGAGAAAATGTAGAAGAGTTGTGTAAATAAAAATCAATGAAATTATGTCAACAAAAAGTTTTTATGGCATATGTATTTAATGAGGTGATTAAAATTTCCTATAATACTTTGGATGGGTGTTACATTTATGATGTGAAAATTTCCATAGACTAACCTCAAAAATACTAAATGAATGTTCAAATAATTCTACAATCCATAAGTATATAAAATAAATATTGTTACTTGTACGAATGTCTAGACTTATTAATTGTATGTAACATGAGTCCATTCATATCAAATATAACCAATGGTTTATTAATAAAGCTTTTGTATATGAAAACAAAAAATTGCAACACAATGTTTAATATTAATATTTGTACATGCAACATTTTTAAGTCAATTTAGTAGAAATATGGTATGTAGTTTTTTCTAAAAACAACATCATCATATACATATCTTTTTTTTTTTTTTCATAACCAATTTCTAGAGAAAACAAAATTGCTATCATCACTCTTATATCAAAATTATTGAAATAAAGTTATGTAAAAAAATATAAATATTCAAATATTGGATGTATTATTTAGTGATAGAAAAAATTATTAAATTAACAATCAACTTACAATTATTATTCGTCATTAGGGATAGAGGTTTTCAATAGTATTAACCACCACCTCATCTTTCAACAAGGCCCCAAACATTTCATAGAAGAATATTTGTTTTTATATATTTATATCCCTTTCATGAACCATCAAATGTCCAACTTGATGGTAATTTAAAACACTTGTTATTTTTATGGCCTTCTAAGTTCTATAGACCTTCATTTATAAAAAATATATATAATTTTAATATATATTTCTATGTTAGGTACAAGATTTAGTTTAATAAATAAAAAAACAAATATATTGCAACAAATAGGTCAGTGGAACAAAAAAATGTAGAGAACCACAACACCAAAAATGATACCTTCATTGATAGGAAACAATGTTCACTTGAATCTTTGAGGGGGAAACTTCTAGCAAAGAAACACTCTATTAAAATAATTCTCAATACAAGGCTTTCTCATGCCTCCTACTCTTATTTATACTAATTCTATCCTCTAAAGAACATTCTAGAGGAAGATATTTCTAGAAGTGAAAGCTTCTATTAAGTCTTCTTACATTACACTTGTTCACATTATTAAATAGTCCTTATTAATTAATGTTGACCTTTATTACATGGAAAACATATTAATCTACCTACATGAGGGATCAAGGAGGTTAGGTCCTTAACATTCCCTCCCCCTTGAAGAATAGCCTTGTCCTCAAGGATTGAGAGCAGGAAAATGTTGCAAAATGGTAGCTAACTCCTAGGTGAAATATTTTGGAGTTGTATCTTTCTACTCAACTAACACTTCCTTGATGGTTCATTGATGGAGACAATGCTCTCGTTGGTCCAAGACTGTTTATGGTTCCATCCAAAAGGAACATTCTTCATCCAACTCAGGAGACTAGTTTGACTTGGCACTTAGTTCCAATTACTTTCTTTAAGCATGAGATATGAAAAACAGGATGGGGCTTAGAATGACCAGGGATAGCTAACTGGTGGGCCATGGGCCCCACTCACTTGAAAATTGTACAAGGACCACAAAATTTGGGAGCAAGTTTCTGACAGTGTTCAAATTTGAGTGAAGTGTTCGTATAAGGTTGCAGACAAAGAAACACCTAGCCCCCTTCAACAAATTCAAATTCGTAACGACCCTGATCTTCTCATTGCTTCATGTGACTCTAAGCCATGACCAATTTTTATTTGAGGGTATGGAGAATGGTTTCTAGGAATGTAATATTGTTGTGAACCTCCTAAACCTTGTAGATACCTAGCATGTATGAGAGAATTGACGATGGATTTTTCCCATAGACTTCTTAAAAAGGAGTCATACGAGTAGCAGTATGGTAGGATGTATTGTACCACCATTCAACTAAGGGTAACCACTGAACCCAATGATTTTTTTTGTTGGATGAAAAACACCACAAATATGTTTCCAAATACCTGTCGATAACTTCAGTTTGGCCATTAGTTTTGGGGTGATAGGTGGTGCTGAGATGCAATTGGGTTCCTTGGAGAATGAACTTATTCCTGCCAAAAATTGCTAGCGAAAGTTGGATCTCAGTCAAAGATAATAGAATGAGGCATTCCATGAAGTTTGAATACATTATCCGTAAAACATTGAGCCATTGTGGATGTGGTGAAAGGGCATTGAAAAGCACAAAAATGAGCATGTTTAGAAAGATGATCGACTACCACCATGATGATTGACTCATTGCCCGATTTAGGGAGGCCAATAATGAAATCCATATAAATATACCTCAAAATACTAGGGGGAATCATAATTGGTTGGATTGTTCCTGGAGATTTAACTATTTCTACCTTATTTCATTGATATGTATCACATTCCACCACAAAGTTGTGGAATTCCTATTTCATACCATCACAGAAAAAAAAAAATGTTTGACCCATTCATAGGTTTTGGTAAACCATGAATGCCTAGTTGTGGGTGAGGCATGAATCTCATAAAGCATAGTGGATTTAAGTTGTGACCACTTGCTTAAATATATATGATCTTTGTAGAAAATATTTTCATTGTGCCAAGAGTACCCTGAAGAAGCTTGAGAATAGTGTTGCAATTGTTGGATCATGAGAGAAAGTTTAGGACCTTGCAACCATTCTTAGTGACCAACTTGGAGCCAATATGGTAAAATGAAGGAGAGGGAAAAGAGGTACCCTTGTTCTTCATACATCCTAGAAGGAGCATCAACAACCACATTTTATTTTCCCTTCTTGTAAATGATATCATAATCATATCCAAATAGCTTGGTCACCCATTGTTTTTGCTCCATGGATGAAGCTCATTGTTCCAAAAAATACTTGAGACTATAATGATCAGCTTTAATTTGGAAGTGTTTCTCCAATAGATAAGGACACTAAAGATCCACAACATGAAGAATAACCAACATTTCATTTTCACAGATTGATTTTCCCAAATGTCTCCCTGAGAGTTGTTTTCTAGTGAAATCCAAAGGCTTTCCATTTTGCATGAGTGTCACAATTCCTTTCCCTGAAGAATCACATTCGAGGATAAAATTATCTGTGAAGTTAGGAAGTGTCAGAACAAGATTCATACACATATCCTCTTTCAAGGCATGGAAGGATTCATTAGTGGCTAGAGTCCAGGTGAAAGAATTATTTTTAAGGAGAGCAGTGAGAAGTGTTGTAATTTTTCCATAATTTTGAACAAACTTATGATAATATCCCATTAAACCCAAAATATCATGCAATATATTAAGAGTTTTAGGGTGATTCCAATACTTTATGGCTTCAATTTTATTAGGATCCACCTGTATGCCATCCTTGACAATAATATGACCTAGGTACTCCACTTTTGAGGCTCCAAAGGGACATTTATATTGTTTGAGGAAAAGTTTGTGCTGAGAGAGTAGATGGAGAACTTGATCCACATGGGCAAGCTGGGATTTCCAAGATTTACTATAAATGAGAATATCATCAAATAAAACTAAGAAAAAATGATGGAGGAAAGGATGGAAGACATGATTAATGAGATTTTTGATAGTGGAGGGAGCATTACACGGGCTAAAGGGCATGACCAAGAACTCATAGTGACCCTCATGAATTCTAACTACAATATTCTAAATGTCTTCCTCTTTCATATGTATTTGGTGGCATCCATAACGAAGATCAAATTTAGTAAAGTATTGAGCACCACTCAATTCATCCAATATGTCATCAATGATAGGAATGGGAAATTTGTCTTTGATGGTGTTGGAAGCAGGCCAACTTGGAAAGAAAGGATATTTTGGGGAAGAAAGGCATGCACGACGAAAGCAACAACTGGAAAGAAGAGTAGCATGCACGTATGCATGGAAGACATAACGATGTTAGGGTTAGTTTTTTTGTAATACATTGTAATGGATGATGAGCCAGAAACATATCAATATAGATACCTAGGAGGTCTAGAAATAGAGTGGGTTTTGTGTCTGAAGAGACGATAGAAGGAAGGATTCTTGTTTTGATAACTAGATGTAATACTTTTTCCATACGACCTAATTTTGTAATCTTTTGAGCTGTAGAAGATCCAGGAGGGTAGATCTTGAGGGTTATATCGCAGGTTGAGGAGCATTGTGCGATCTAGTCTGCCTCATAATAGATCTCGAACCAACTGAGGATGAGTTGTAAACAACACAATGTTGTAGATTTGTAACTTCCATAATAGAAGAGCTTGAGAGCCAGATCTTTGTGGACGTATCCCAGGAGGGGTTGAACCATGGTAAAACCTATGTTATGTGATGAATGTTTGTGTCTCTTTTACTATTTAAGAGTAGATATTAGCATGATGAATGAATGATCTAATTACATTACGTGCATGATCATATATTTCTTTAACAAGTTAAATAGAACTCTCAACGCACCCTTCTCAGACCCCCACTCAATCCTGGACTACAAACACTTGAGTATTGTAGCCACCCATTAAGACTATCTTGTGTGAGACTGCGCAGTGCACTCTGTGTACTGCGTTGCCTTCTAGTTTACTGGGAGAGACAATAGTTTTAGAGGCTTTGTTGGAACCCCAATGGACTTGAACCTGGTGTTGGGCTCTAAATATGTCTTAAAAACAACCTTAGTTTATCAATAATTTATCAACCCGAGGATTCATCTTCTATTTCAAGAATATCAACAAAGTCTATGTAGACAACTCATAGAGGCTAAAATCATGTAGCAAATCTGAGTTTATCAACAATCAATTTCCTCACACATTCATTAAGTTTCTAGAGCTAATATCCTACTCAACAGGATTGAAATATGATCTATAATGTGCTATGAATTGAAGGCATGAGTTGAATTGCGGAATTGATCTAATTAAGAGACAAGAATTGAATCTATGAAAATAAGTTGATCTATTGATGACTATCTAATCTGCTGGAAAAAAATAATTGAATATTGTATTGAGACAGAACAGTAATTGAACAACAAATTCTAACTAAGTAGAAGGAACGTCAAATGCTAATTAAGCGAAAGAAACAAAAAATGCTAATTTAATGGAAATGAACAACAATTGCTAATTTAATTGAAAGGAACATCGCATGTGAAAATGAGAGGAACTGTCAAGCAGTAAACTACAACAAATGGAATCTAGAATAACAATAGACAACATTCAAAGGAAAACATCTATCTTCTACAAGCAAACAGTATCAAAACATCGACACGCTTATGAATTATCTTAACGATGATAAAAAGGATTTAAAGTTTGAAACATAAATCAAACTGATAAAATACAGATTAATACAGTAACTCCTTCAGAATGGGCCCTCAGTCCTCAGAAGCAATAATACTAGAAACTCAGTATACAAAAATGATGGAAATGTTAAAAACCTTTATTAATTCCATAACTGAGACAAAATTTACAAAAACTGTTTGCGCAGAGAAATTATGAATTCTGAGTGCTTAGATATAATTATTAGATTATCCTTTCCAAGATTCACTACCCTTTATATATTACAAAACATGGGTAAATTAAGATATCCTGAGGATCGAGAGATTCTCAGGATCACTATTACTATTTATGAAGTTTACAAAATAGAGAATTAATCTCTCTTAAAACTTCCTTGTGCTCCATATCTTTAACCTCCAATAGCTTGCGCATCTTTGAAATCTCTTTCACTATCGTGAGTTTACCAAAATTTACCCATTCTTGTAACAAAATCAAACAATTCCAACCATATATTAGAATTTATGAACTTCAACTCAATGATAGTTCTAGAAGACATTTTAATCATTTCCTATCCTATTTTATTCCTAAGTAACATAAAAGTCAGTCAAGATGATACCATAAATCATGGAAATGAGGAGAATATCTGTACCTTTTCATAACCCAACACCTAGGTCAATCATGTTAAAGGTATAAAACTAGGGATATTAAACCAACAAATGGCTATGTTTACACAAGAGGTACAGTCTTGTGCACGCACAGATACAACAAAATTGCAGCAGGTAAAGGATAACCTCGATGAGATGGAATTGGTATTCGAGCAGGCCAATCTCAAGACAAAGGAGGAGAAGGAATGTGTGAAGGGACTGGAGAAGAAAGTGGTTGTAGCCTACGATAATATCCCAAAGAACGTACAGATGACTGAACTCATGACAACAAAGAAGATTGATCAGATTGTGCATACAATCGATCAATACTAATAGGAGATCGAGAATCTCCAGGAGAATATCACACCTACCACTCCACTGGAGGTGAGGGAGCAAAGGAAACAGGAGGCAACAAAGTAGATAAAAGAAATAGAATGATAAGTCCATGTAGCGTATGACTTGTTCGAGAAAGAAGCACAACTTTGGACGAAGTTGGAAGAGGATCAACAGGTTCAGCAGTGGGACCAGGAAGGAGAAAGGATAAGCGCAACTATACAGGACCTCAATCATAGGCATAAGACAATGTCGATCACAGAGCGCGTCAAAGGGGTGCAAGACATGAAGAAACTATAGGTAGAACTCATAACTGCACAGACACAAAAAAAGGAGCGCCAATCTCAAATGGAACCAGTCTAGGAGCGAGCAATGGAGGTTATTGCACATGTAGAGGAAGTCAAAATAAATATGGCACAAGCCAGGTAGAGTGTGCAAGAATGGTTAGCGATGACATTGTGGTGCATGCATTAGAAGCACTCAAGGAGAGGATTGCGCAGACCCAAACGCAGGAAATGGAGCTCACAGAAAAGTTACAAGTGATTGCAAGAGATATCAATGAAGCACATAGGGGTTAGATGGCTCGGGATGAGCCACATGTCAGTGTTGGGGGCTTGTTGGAAGTAGGCCAAAGCGGAAAGAAAGGCTATTTTGGGGAAGAACAACATGCATGAGGAAAGAGACAACTGGAAGGAAGAGAAATAGGTGTGCATGCATGGAATACCTAACGACATTACAATTAGGGTTTTTGTAATACATTGTAATGGATGATGATCCAAAAATGTATAAATATAGATACCTAGGAGTTCTAGAGAGAGAGTGGGTTTTGAGTCTGAAGAGACAATAAAAGGAAGGAGTCTTGTTTTCATAATTAGTTATAATACTTTTTCCATATGACCTAATTTTGTAAGTTGTTGAGTTGTAGAATATCCAGGAGCATAGATATTGAGGGTTAGATCACAGGCTGAGGATCCTGGTGTGATCTAGTCCACCTCATAATGGATCTCGACCCGACTGAGGATGAATTTTAAAGCGCCCGGTGTTGTAGTTTTGGAACTTTCATAATAGAAGAGATTGAGAGCCAGATATTTGTAGACGTATCCCAGGAGGGGGTGAACCACAGTAAAACATGTGTTATGTGATGAATGCTTGTGTCTCTTTTACAGTTTATGAGTAGATATTATCATGATGAATGAATCAGCTAATTACATTACATGCATGACCATATATTTCTTTAACAAGTTAAATATAACTCTCAACATACCCTTCTCAGACCACAAGGATTATGACTTTCCTATGATTAATGTAGATAATTAACTTGAGGGTTTGGGGAGAAAAAGCTAGTGAGGTAGTGAGACTAAATTAGTGGTCATATTCCAGTGGATCAATGGGTGAAGTAGTTTCATCTATTGGGGGTACCTCTTCCATTGGGGAAGCTTCAACCTCCTCATCAACAACATATTCATAAATGGCCATAGAAATATTTTGTTCCTTACTCTTGTGCCCGAAAAATATTTTTCATCACAATTATAGCAAAGACCCTTGAGTTGGATTTTATCCATTTCTTCTTGAGTTAATTTATATATCTTGAGAGGGGTTGGATAAGGAAAAGGATTGGTAGGTCGAGGGTGGGAAATAAAAGAGGGTTTTGGTTTTTGAGAAAAGACAAACCTGTTGTGCTTCTTTGGCACATTTAGTATCTTCCAACCAAGTCTCTGGGTGAGCGATGAGAAATTGGTCTCATATTTTATCCTTTAGGCCACTGATAAAAAACTCCCTGAAGAAGGCATTTGTCATGCCATCCATTTTGAAATCCAAGTGCTCAAAGGAGGTTATAAAGTCTTCCATTGTACCAACTTGTTTCAACTTGGTCAAAAAAAATTAAATAGTGGGTGTCAGTGTCAAAGAGTTCATAAAGCTCTACATCAAACTAGGTCCAAGCAACATAGACCTGTCATACATTTTTACACCATTAGCACCATTGCGAGCATTCATGATCCATATAGAGAGTAACATAATGAATTTTTTCTAGCTCATAAGTAATTATATGGAAAGAAAAATAATGTTCCATTTGGGTGACCCATCTCGTGGGGATCAGAGCCATCAAATTTATTGACCTCAACTCGGGGAAGATGGGAGTGAAAATGAAAGGGGTTGGACTGAAAGGACATTGTATGGGAGGATTCAACACCATCTATTAGGGAGGGTTTCTCAAGGAAGGAGGGGCCCTAAGATCATTTCAACAACCGGTTGAGAGTGGCATTGAGGGTGTCAAATTTCCTTTAGCTTTGAAAAATTTGGTTTGGACTTGGGCCTTGAAACGATCAAATTTGGCCCTGTTTTGTTTGATTTCGTCCTACATTTCTTGGGTGCGAGTGGTGGCCATTCGAAAATTTGGGGTGCTTGGGATGGGGAGTGGGTCCATTGACAAAATCAATTTAATATATATATATATATATATATATATATATATATATATCATTGCGATCAGGGTGTTGGGAAGGTTGGGTGGGACCATAAAAAAAAAGGATTAAAACTGATAGGTACCACGACAATCAAGGAAAAAATGGGAATCAAATGGAATAGGTCCCAAGTAAGGGTTTCAGGAATGGGGTCGGGTCGAGATGAAACAAAAATTCTTAAAAATGATAGGTACCATGATGATTAGGGTGAAGAGAGGAAACCAATGGGATATGTACTAAATAAGGGTGTTGGTGGGACCATTGTACTTATTTTTTTAACTCTTGCAAATTTATACTATGGTCTGAAGAATACTACAGTGATAGATTGCCCAAATTATTAATAGGAAAACATTATGTAGGAATTTCACAAAAAGAATGTAGGAGGCATGGTTGCACGACAACAAATCTCATTTGTTCCTTTTTTGTTCTATTTATTTCCCCAAGGGTTAGGGTTTTCAGGGTTCCTATAAATAAGGGTTTTTTGTGTGCTATAGATCTCTAATATACATGCAGGGTCAAGTAGTAGTACTAGACGCAATATCTCAAGGCACCAACTAAGGATGATCGACCATGCCCTTAGTTGTACTACTCCATTACCCAGGTACTAGAGATTATCTTCCAGAGTGTTTTTCTCGGTATCACTATAGCAGTCAGGTGCTCTATCGGATGATATATAGATGGTTTCAGGAGACCTAGGGGAGTCTCAATATACCTGATAGTACATGGGAATGATGGAAGTGTACAAATTCTATTTGATATGGTATTACTCGAGGGGTACCAATAGGGGTTACATAGTTTTTCAACAAGGTGAAACCTTTGTTTCTAAGTAACCCTATGAAATCGTCTATATTTTTGCGTGTAGTATTCCCCACCAGAGTTTTACCCACTGAGCGAAAGATCTTTGTTCTTTAAATACACCGGCAATACACGTCTCTACCCTGGAAAAAAAAATCCCATAGTTTTCACAGAGGAAAGTGCTCTGATACCACTTGTTAGGTACCATATGTATTATGATAAGTAGAAAACATAAATATTGAAACAAATAACAATGGAACAAAAACATATAGAGAAACACAACACCAAAAATGATACCTTTATTGATAGGAAGTAATGTTCACTTGCCTCTTCGAGGGGGAAACCCCCAATAGAGAAACACTCTATTGCAATAATTCTCAAAACAAGGCTTTATCATGCCTCCTACTCTT
Organism: Picea engelmannii; assembly: GCA_009831015.1. Taxonomy (NCBI): domain Eukaryota; kingdom Viridiplantae; phylum Streptophyta; class Pinopsida; order Pinales; family Pinaceae; genus Picea; species Picea engelmannii. The sequence continues at coordinate 573,378 of ML778768.1, forward strand.
ATTTATACTAATTATGTCTTCTAAAGAAAATTATAGAGGAATATATTTATAGAAGTGGAAGATTCTATTAAGTCTTCTTACATTAGACTTGTTCACATTATTAAATAGGCAATAAAAAAAATAATATTGTCCTTTATTACATGGAAAATATATTATTCTACCTACGTGAGGGGTCAGGGAGGTTACGTCCCTAACAATCCATGTCGGATAAATAGATAATCGAATTGTTTCTTGTAAATATATAATACTCCCCATATGTATGCATACATTGGTGAATGGAACAAAGTATGTATCAATTTCCTATGAACCCAAATAACTATGAACTTTTTTTTTCCTTCAAGCAATCAAATCTACTCGACTAATATTTTACTTGCATGCAATATAAGGGTGAAAACATCCATGGATAATAATTGATAACATCATGACTAAACATCCATGCATAATAATGGTAATAATTATACATAAAATAAGATAGTATGTAGCTTGGTTTTGTTCTAGTAAATCATGGAACTCCAAACAACAATCCCTATAGTCCCAATACTAATAATTTATTTTGAGCTAACATTTGGACTACATATAAAATCATAACTACAAATGCATCTACGAAAACATATATAAATCATTAAATTAAATAATTTATTCTTAATTAATATGTAATTAAATTAAATTATTACTAGAAATGATGAATATATAACAATAATAAAGTGAAAAAACAACATCCCTTGGTTGGGGTGACAACTTAATAACCCCATATATGACTACACCCACCCACGAGATCTGTGTGATGTATAAAATGTCATGGATATTCCACTAGAACAGTTCATCATAACATATCTGATAAATAACTGAAATATTTATTATTAAGGTTATTTTTCCTTATATTTCCAGAATATTTGGCTACTAATTTTTTCTTCTTATGTATGAAATAGATACAATTTGGAAAATAGAGAATAGTAAAATATAATCAAACCATACATAAATAAACACAAGATAAGACCCGTGAAACCCAATATGCGAGAAATCCTAGCTATAAGGTGAGGTTTCTCTACTCTCTTTTCTTTGGTATAGAAATGATGCAAATACAATGAAAGAGACACTCTCTTTAGAGTTTCCTTTGACCTGTGGCATGTATGGTTTCTACGAAATCTCTCCTCCTCTTTTATGCTCACATAATACCTCTCATATGTTTTTCTCGGCTATGGAATAAGATACAATGAAAAATAACGGAACCCCCTCTCCTCCTAGTGGTCTGGTATTTAACATAGCCTGATAGCCATCTAGGGATAGGTTTTTGACTTCCTCAACCCTCAATTGCGGTAGGGTTTTGAACCTTAGAGAATCTTGTTGAAATCCCTCAAGTGGCTAGCCCCATATGCATGAGTAACAGGGGCTGACATGGAATCCTCTTGTACCATGGTAGTCAACATGGTAGGTCAACTTGCAAGAGGCATAACTTTTGCATACTAGCTTTGATTGACACAACTTTTGCATACGAGCTTCCATTGATACAAATTTTGCAACATTGGAAAGGTCTCGATGTGTATAATATCGTGAAGGGGTTTTAGCTATGTTGAGAAATTTTAACAACAACAATTTCCATTTGATGCCTCAAAATGGTCCTAAAAGGTTTTAGACCCCAATTTTCCAAACTAGGACCTACCCCTAAAATGGCCCTGCAAGCTTATTCCTCCATTATTTTCCACTCTAAAAGGATCAATATAGATAAAAAATAATATAATGATCCAATCCAAATCATGCTTCCCTATTTAGGGAGGCTTTTGGTCCCCAAAATATTTACTCAATGAGGTGAGTAAATTTTACCTCTACCTTCCCCTTGGAGTACCACTTTTCTTTTCTTGGAAGTTGTCCTTTCAACCCAGTCTACCAATGGTTATCTTTCCCTTGTCTTGTATTTCTAGACCACTTTTGAAAATTTTTGTCCTCTTCCAACTTTTCTTGATCATCTAGTGCTAAATCCTCTATGTAAGGTAGGACCTGCTCCTCCTAATCCAACATGGAGGGCTCATAGAGTTTGAGATTCTCCATAGTCACTATTGATTAAATGCACATGTATGGGGGCAGATTGAGTTTGTAGGTGTTTTATCCCACCTTTTCTAATACATCAAAAGGACCACACCATAGAGCCTTGATATTATAGTCTTTCCTTATTTAGCTATAACCATACCTATCTCCCACTCTAAAAGTTGCACCAAATTCCTATTGACTACTTTTTTCTTGTGATCTGTTAGTGGATGGAATGTTGTAGACCTATTCAAATTATTTTCCATGTATTCTCCCATAATGTAGTCCAAAATGCACTGAGAAATACGATATCCCTATGTGAGATGGTGTTCCTTGGTATCCCAAAGTCCACCGAGACTTGTTCAAAGAAAAAAATGTATGCTTCTTGTCCCTTTATGGTATTTTTACAAGGCATTAGAATGAGCATTTTGTTGAACCTGTCAACTAACACAAATAAATAGTCATGTCCTTTCTGTGTGCTTTGTAAACCTCCAACAAAATCCATGGAAATTCTTTCCCAATGTCGAGTGGGTACAGGTAAGGGGTGGCATATACCTTACTTCCTATTGTTGGGTTTTTTGGTATTGCTAGTCCCTAAAGTTTCACTTGAATTCTAAAGAGAAAGCTAGGGCATCATCAATTTATTGCAATGTTTGGCTTGTTTGGTATTTAGGTTGAGGTATGAGGTCACAAGGGCTTAAAGAGTCTGATATTTAAGATCAAAGATGTCTAATACAACTGATAGCACTTCATAGGTTATTGGAATACAACTTAAAGTCCAAGTAACACATGAATATATGGATAAATAGAGGAAAAGGATAAATGTATGGGAAAGGTAGCGATACATTTACATGAGAATATGTTTTGATCTTAAAACATCATTTAAAGATAAAAACGATATATAGGGATACAAATAACAAGCTACAAGTGATAAACATAAGAATATCTATTGACCTCTGATATGAAACATGTGTGACAATCAATGCGTCGCATAAACTATCTTTGTATTCCAGTAAGAAGAAGAACATAAAGAAAGAAGAATACAACTTGACTTAAAAATTGATGATCAATAAGAATGATAATGTCTTTACTATATTAGAAAATGTAGAACATGCACAGTAAACTACATCCCTTTAGACCCTTTGCTTCCTCCTCCGCCCCCTCCACATTCTTTCCAAATGATAGCTCAAATAAAAATTACAATGAACCAACTCTAGCTATACATTGGGAAACAAATATACTAAGAATAAAATGAATACATGATATTTTGCAAGAAACCTATGACAGCTGAAGTCAGATGCCTTGGAATTTGTGGTTTTGAGTCATCTTGTTTGTTACTCTTCCACCTATAAGGTTTGACTTCTATGTCAACACCAATAATACTCAAATCATCGAAACATTTGATTCCAAAATCCCTAAAAAAAGGATATTAGCTGGACTAGATATTTTTACAAAGGAAAACCTCACGAATTTCTGAAAAATAGGGCCTAGAAACCACTTCAAATCTCCAAAACCATAATAGATATGAAAAACCTGAGAGAGGATTTTATTATTAGGTTCATTAGTGACAAAATGCTCTCTGGGAGGTTCCATATTCCTCTAAATTACTCCTGAATTCAATGACAAAAATAGGGAAAATCCTAATAGAGCGTTGCAAAATCATTTCGTAGAACATTTTAAAAATTAAACCATAACACCTGTTGCAATTTTGAGAGACTTTTTTGTAGAATATATGGTTCTTGAGAAAAAAACTCCTTCATATTTTTGAATTTCATCTCCAGATTATCGGAATCCATGTCTGAATTTATATCTCAAACATGCCTGAAAAAAACTATGTTTTTTGTTGCCATTAGTTTTGAGATTTGATTTGTCTTGTATAAATATTGGAATTGAATGATGGAATAATAGATTTCATGGTGATATGGACTCTCCATATCCCTTTCAAAACCAAAATTAATTCGATATTTACACCTGCTAGGATCCAAGATAAATATATCTCCTTATAACAAAATAAAGTGCTATTGGGTGATTTCGTAGCGAATTTATTCATAATATGACAAAAACAAAAAATGCTACAAAATGATTATATAAAATCTACTTTATGATGTTTTAGAAGCCTAAACCGTTTTCCCTTTCCTGGACTTTGTCGGCTAGCAATTCAATTCAATGCCAAGTAACCATCACAATGCATCTTGAATCATTTTGTGGCAGTTTTCAGTATTTGGCACATTTATATACACTTGTGCTTTACATTGATTTGCAATGTGTTGAGCACTTTACTTCGAACCTCTATAGGAATTTCTCTTTGTAGGCTTGACTCTTCATCTTGACCCTCATGTGTCCGAAATTCTTCACACCTGGTGGGCAGACTCTGCCTTCTCAACACATGCTGATACCTGGTCATTTATCCTTGTGGCCTTGATCTAGGTCTTGAGTGATGACTTGTGTGAGTGATATTTTCATATGATGTGGCTCTTGGTGTTATAGTTAGGAATTGTGCTCGATGGGCCCAATTTTATTTATTTATTTTTATATATAAATCCATAAAATACTTTGCAAAGCCACAAAATAAAAATAAAAAACAATGTTTTAACCATGAATCCACATTTTCATTTACCAAACCTCTAAATTTTGATAAAAGAGTTAGCTAAAGCTGCATAAATGACCCCTTTTATGCAACCTTTATCCTTTGATAATAAAATATTTTACCATACTAAATATAGGTAATAACAGGTACAAGAAAATATAAATCCACTAATACATCATGCTACATCTTCTTTCATTTTGGGCCAATACACATACCTCTATAAGTTAGAAATTTTATTCCCAACACCAAAATGTCTTGCAATCTTGGAGGTGTGAGCCTCTCTGATAAGATGCAATAATTCACCTTTAGGAACACAGAGCTTGTTGAGATTTTAGAATAAACCATTGTAGAAATGATATTTGTCATTTCCATCACCTTCTTGTATATGAATTTCTCCCTGTAGCTGTTGAAACCCCTCCATAAAGTCCCCATATTCTATGTATGCCTCTGTGTGTGTGTCATAGGTAAAAGGATCCGTGTGCATTAGATTTATAAAAGATATAATATTGGATGTGGGTGGTCACAAAAGCATGTATTCCAACTTATTTTTTCCACCCTTCGTATACTTGATGACTAGATGAAATTATTGTAAAAACCCCATCCACTTTCAATGCCTAGTTTCTTGCAGCTTACTTAGGGCCTGCAAGTATTGTAGTAGTTGGTGATATGTGTGGATGATGGTGTACTTGTCCATCAATTAGTGCTTCCACTTTTTGACAGCTTGTACCAAGGCATAGAGCCCCTTGTCATAGATAGGGTAGTTGAGAACTTCCCCATGAAATTTTTCACAATGATAGTAGACATTCCTTCTTCCTTACATCAGTGTCACTCCCATGGTATACCCACTTTCATGTATCTCCACTTCGAAGGGCTTCTAAAAGTTTGGTAGGGAAAGAAATGGGGCCTGAATGATATTTATTTTCTTCTCATCAAAATCTCTTTGTTTATTATTTCCCCACTGGAAACTATTACCAATGGTTTTTATGGCATAGAGTGGCGTAGCTAATGCTGAAAATGAATCTACAAACTTCTACAAGTATTATGTTGCCCCAAAAAAACTCCTAACTTCAGTGAAATTTGTAGGAATTAGCCATTTCATGATGGTCTCTGTCTTTGCGAGATCTATCTTGAGCTCCCATCCATCGATCACATACCCCAAATACATCAAATATTGTTGAGTAAACTGAATTTCTTGAGATAGGCCAACAACTAGTGCTTTTTCAAAGTCTCTAACACCTGCATAAGATGTGAGATTTTATCCTCCCAGGTATCATTATAAACCATTATTTCATCCAAATAAACAATAACAAATGAATCTAGACAATGGATTAAAACATCATTCATTAGTATCATAAATGTATCTAGAGAATTGCATAAACCGAATGGCATAACCAACCACTCATATAAACCTTGCCTTGTATTGAAGGCAGTCTTCCAGGTATCTTCTTCTTTGACTCGTACTTGGTGATATATTGATTTCAAATCCATCTTAGTGAAGTACTTGGCATGTTGCAGTTGGTCCAATAGATCATCAATCCTTGGTAGAGGGAATCGATTCTTCAATGCCCTATAATAGATACACATTCTCCAAGTCCGATTCTTTATAGGAACAATTATAATGGGTGACCCACAAGGTGAGGTACTTGGTCGAATCAAACCCTGCTCCAACAACTGTTGCAACTAATTCTTCACTTCATTTTCTTCTAGAGAAGACTATCTATACTACCCAATATTTAGCAATGGGGAGTTTGGAAATAACTATAGTTCATGTTCCACATCCCTATTGGGCGGTAGCCCTTCAGGTTCCTTGAACACTACTCTGTATTCCTGTAGAAACTCCTCCAATTCATGATTCTATTATTTAGTACACACCTCTAGGGATGCCTTCACTCTCATTGACTCGTCATTAGACTGATTCTCTCTTAAGAAAAGAAAAACATATTTCTTTCTAGAACTAATAAAATTCTTGCTTGGTTGGCACTTACTAATGAGATCTTTGACTTTCCTTTATGTCCATTAATGATGTATGACTTCCCATCCTTGATCAATTGATATTGGTTGTCTCTTCAGATGAATATTTCATCCCTCATATACATGTAGGGGATTCCAGACACTACTCCACATACATCAAGGGGTACTACGTCTAATTCCACTTCATCAATAAAATCAACACTTACAACAAATTTAATCCAATTTTTCTAACCAGATCTGTTGCTATGAGATTAACCTATGAACCAGAGTTGGAAAAGCATATACCTTGGTCTTCTTAACCTGAATATTGATGTGGAAGAGCATGGTCGTCTCCTTCTCTTCATGGTGATGAAGGTTACTCATATTCACCTCCTTCTGCACAAATGTGAAAACAATATTTTCATCCAAATCCCATCTACTTTCAACATTATTGCTTGAATCTATGGCTAAAGGTTATTTTTCTTTACTTCCATCTTGTGGTTCTTCGGGTTCAACTTTGGATGTGGTTTTTGTCATTTTTCCTCGGCGTGGCCATCAATGTTGCAATGATTGCAATGGTTTTTGGGATCTTTACTATGATGTGCAATGGTTTATATATTCTTATATTTTCCCCTCTTTTAACCCATATTCCCCCTCTTGGAAGCTTACTGGAGCTCTTTCTGCTTCAAATCACTTGTTTTCCCTTTCTTTTGGCTTATGTTTTCCAAGTATTGTGTCTATACACACACCTCATCCATTGTTCTTGGTTTGAATAACATCACCCACTTTCATAGATGACTATGTAAACCCCCCAAATACATGAGAAGTACATTTGGGTTCTTGGGAGAGATACCCAACATGATGGCCATCTTTCTGAACTCAGTGGTGTACTCATGTACATGTTTCCCTTGCCTCTTCCTGAAGTAGTGCCATCATATCCATTTGTCCTCTACATACTCGATAGAGTAGAATTAGGACTTTATGAGGGTTTTGAATTCCTCCCACCTATTTACTAGTGGATCGCTCTCTATCGTAAGTGTTTATGTGTGGATTTCCCACCAGTTTAAGGCATGGCCATCTAAATTCAATCTAGAAAATGAAATATTCTTCTTGTCATCTATATAGTGAACGCTAAAATCAATTTCTAGTTGTTGCAACTAGTGATTCAATTTTAATGCAACAATCTCATCTTAGTATGTCTTTATGTCCACTTTTTCTTCCATATTGAATAGGTACTGTGAAGGGATAATGACACTCGAACTTGACTACTCTTTCTCAAATAATTTTCATGACTCCTTTCCTGTGTATTCCTAATCTCTCGATTTCCCCTCTTATTCAATATCTAAGTTAGATCCTCCGTCAAATCCAAACGTTCCAAGCTTTATTTCTAGAGCTACCATGCGGAGGTTCAAATTGTGACTAATGTTGACAACTTGTGCTTCCAACTACTCAAATCTCTCTTTTACTGGATCTTGAGGGTTATAGTGAATAGACTCATCTACCATGGCTAGGGTTTCTACGACTTCTATTTAAGTTAATTTATAGATCCTACAACTTCCCACAAATACCCAAAAGAAAAACCTTCTCTGATACCAATATGATCTATAAATTGCCATGGATATTCCACTAGAACAATTTTTCACAACATATATGATAAATAACTAAAATATTAATTATTAAGGTTATTTTTCCTTATCTTTTCTAGAATATTTAGTTACTGATTTTTTCTTCTTTTGCATGAAATAGATGAAATGTGGAAAATAGAGAGAAATCAAATACAATCACACCAAACACAAATAAACAAAAGATATGACCCATGAAACCCAACTAAAAGGTGAGGTTGTTTTGCTCTCTTTTATCTGGTATAGAAATTATGCAAGTAAAAAGAAAGAGGAACTCTATATGGAGTTGAATTTGAACTGTGGCCTCTATGACTGCTACATAATCTCTCCTCCTCTGTTATTCTCACATAATACCACTCTTAGATGTTTTTCTCAACTATGGTACAAGATACAATGCAAAAGAATGGAACCCTTGCTTCTCCTAGTGGCCTGGTATTTAACATAGCTTGATAGCCATCTAGGGATAGGATTTTGACTTCCTTAACCCTCTATTGTGGTAGGGTACCATGGTGGTCAACATCTTAGGTCAATTTGTCGGAGGCATAACTTTTACATACGAGCTCTGATTGACGTGATATTTGAATTGTTACAAAGGTATCGATGTGTAGAATAGATTCACAGTGTCCAAGCTATGCTTTGAAAGTTTTAACCCCCAAAAATTCTATTTTATGCCTCAAAATGGACCCAGAAGGTTTTGGACCCCAATTTTCCAAATTGGGACCTACCATTGAAATGAACCTGCAAGTCGATTCCTCCATTTTTTTCCACTTTGAAAGGATCAATATAGATGAAAAATAATATAATTATCCAATCTGGATAAGTGTGGTGGGATTACACATAAAATGATGGAAGGCATGACGATCATACAACATCACATACACATGCACATTAAATGACTGAAGTAGACTCAAGGTGGTGGCAACACAACTTTCAAGTGGTATACCTAGGTAGTTATTAGAAATGTTATTCTAGGCTATGAGAGAATTGACATTCATTGTAGTTCTCACTCCATGTATGTAACAACCCCCTCCCTTCCAGACAATGCTATTAACATCATGAATTGATGTTGAATTAATGACATTAAATGGGTTCTTAGGACTATGTACAAGCCCATGGGGATCGTGTATGATTCTAGCAATTCTGCCTGAGGTTGCATTCATAACAATCATTGCAAAGATACAAACGAAGAAGCATAGTAAAACTTGGGGCTTAAGAATTCGATACTCTCCCACATCAACTTCATCTCCTTCTTGTAGACAACCTAGTACCCCTACTATAGAAAAGGAATTAGCCCCCACCTACAACTAATTTTCATAGGATTCCCTGGTCCCCGAGGTCACCACCAAGGGAAACAACTTATGGTCCCTCATGATCAGCAGGAGGCAATGGAAGCAACCAATAATTACCAGACCTTCATGACCTCTAAAACCAAGGCTGAGCAAAGATGATAGAAATGGAGGTGCATCTCGAGCATGAACTGGTGAGTGAGGAATTTTTGGATGAGGAATTTACTAGATGGATATTAGACACGGGCACCTCCTACTCATGGGAAACCAAATACCACGGGACCATCGAATTGTACTGGCACATCAAAACCCTACTAGGAAAAGTGATTGATGACAAAAGTGAGGTGTTTGGTGAAATTATCCTACAAATGGAGTACCTCTAGCTACAAATTTGAGTAGGCGATCAAATAATGGATCTCCTAGATAAATATGCAGTTTGCCTAGACGTGCACAAGCCGAGCAAGGATCAACCCCATGTTCATGAAGCATCTATGCCTCCTCCCCCTATTTAGTTCTAATTATCTTATTCTCAATTTAGATTTTAGTTTCCACGTGCAATTCTTCTAGGATATATCAATATCTTTCTCTCGCACCCCTAGCAGCATAAGTGTTTATTTACCTCTGTAATATTGATACTAAGCACGAGCTATAGAAGACCAAGCTCTCTTGTCTCTATAACTATGTTTTCAAACTATGGTTTAATAAAAAAAAAAAATGAAAATGACTCAAGAATGATAGTTTCATTATAGTTGGCCCGATTTCCCAAGTGGTGGGCCAACTGCATGACAAATGTAAATACTTTTCTTTTTTGTGAATAATTGTTTTTTGGATAATTTGAAAAAAAAAATGAAGCAACAACATATAGAAATCATTAAAATATTAAAAAAATGTTGAAATCATTAACACATTAAAAAAATGTTCATATTGAATATGAAATAAAGTTATGGAATTAATGTAAATAACATTTTCTTCCATAAAAGAAAGAGAATTAATAGTAATAGTAGTTGAAAAATTGAAATAATTAATTAAGAATAACAGTTTTGATAATAAAATTTAAAAACAATTTGAGAATTTCAAAAGTACATCTTTATTATATATTTAATTATAAAGTCTATTACATTTTCAACTAATGATTATGGCTATATGCTCATTAATAATAATAATAATAATAATAATCTATTTTTAAGGTCACGGCCAAGCCAGCACACCAAATTGGTGTATGAGACCCCCTTGTTTGTGGGACAAGGAACCCCCCTCCGCCCAGCGATTTGACTGGTAAAGTCTACAAAGGTATACATACCCTACCCCCCTCTAGATTTGAACCTGTGACCTATTAAGAGGAAACACATATTCTTAACCATTAAGAGTATCTCTAACATCAAGTTTGCAATATTTTTTCATGAAATCTTATTATAGTCTAAGTATCGATTTATTTTCATATTTGGAGGACATATTGTGAGACATTTTCACAATGAAAGCTTCATATTGTTTCCCTTTAATCTCATTACCTTTCAAAACAACCATAGTTACGTTTAACTCAAAAAATTCATCCTTCAATCCATCCATAATGTTTTCAAATTTTTTACATCTTTACCAAAAGACCACAAAATTAATTTCTCAGTGAGCCACATAAAATTAATTTTCTTTTCAAATTTATTCTTTGAGACAGTTAATTTCTTAAATAAAGTCTTCCAATCACTTTCACTTTTGATTCTTCAAAATCCAACTTGGAATTTGTGAAGACATAATTTCAAGAATTTAAGTGCAAATTGTCTTGTATTCTACAATTTTAACTTAGATGCAAATTCATTTTCTTGATCAATAGATTTAGATCATTCCTTTTCATTTTGGAAGGATTTTTGAGAAAATAAAAAATATTTCACTTTTATTATCAATAACTTAATCAAGTTACATAGAGAAAAGGTTTCTGTCATATATTACATAATATATTTTTTATATATTTCAAAGGTTTGTTTCATATATTACATACTAGCAATAATCAATTTTATGTAAAAAGTGGTTGATATATGTCGATCGGCACCATTTTCCATATTTTTAAATTAATGGCGTTGATCGGCATATATCAACCATTTTTTACATAAAAATGGTTATTGCTAGTTGACAGTCAATATGCCTAAAATAACATCAATACATTAATGTATTAAATACATTAAATACATTAAATACATTAATACATTAATGTATTAAATACATTAATCCATTAAATACATTAATGTATTACTATTTTTTTTTTTACCAAAACGATTAGAGGATTTGTATTAAGAGTGGGCGAACCACGAATGCGATTACAAAATGGTTGGGCTTCACTGAGCCTCTGCCTGAGAGAAGCTTAATACTGCTTCTAGATACATATGTATTTACCGAATACCAAAGAAACTAACACAACCAGCTAGAGCGGTTTTATTTTAAGTCTTGGCTCTATACAGAATGCCAAGATGCAGTAGGAGAGGAATTTACTTCGGAAGTAGCAGCAGAACTAGTTTTCTGGATCGTTCCTCCACTCTCGGTTGAGCTGGGCCATTTTCTCTTCCAACTGCTCGACTCTCAGTTCAAACTCATCCTGTGGGTTCTTAAGCTCTTGATGAAGCTTGCTGATCTCCTCAAAGAAGCCGATCTTTGTAAGGGAAATGTCTTTCTCCAGTTGATCCATCCTTCTACCAGCCTCAGAGTCCAGGTTCTCCAGAAAATCTAACTAGTGTTGCAACATCTGCTTCAAATTCGCTAGTGTAGTGTCCATAATCGTCAGGCGTTCCTCCAGGGTCAGCGTCTTGCTTGTGTTGGCTGCCATCGCTCTGGTCTTTCCTTGATTCTCACTCATAGCCTCTTCAAACTCGCAAGCAGAGAGATTGCTGCACAGGCGTGAGGTGGAAGTGGCCCTGCGTCTTGCTTTAAGCTCGCTCCCATTAACCCGAATGATTACGCCCTGGACTGCAGTGGCCGAGAGGTATGGGAAATGGGTGTGCCTGTCCCCTCCCTGTCCGTTGTCCCCTTGAACCAGGTACCTCTCCCTATCGCTATCCTCTAATGGTTTGGCCCTGACTGGGTGATTTTGGTCGATTCCCCTGTTGTCCTTACACTCATCCCTCCACTTGTTGGATATGCATGTGAGACTCCTTGGATTACGGAATTTCCACAATGGACATCCTTCCATTGAGGAGTAAGCTTCCTTGCTCAAGGAGAACGCCTTTATTGGCTTCCACATCAGCCTTCATGTTTAGTTTCCTTAAAACATGGAAAATCTCATAAGAGTTGAATTTAGTGAGAAGAAGACGGATTTTTCTTAGATGGTTATTAAGTTTGGCGCTTTGAGTTTGGGAATGGCAATTAATAGCCTTGACTATAAATTTGGAGTCTCCAATGATAACCAAATCCTGGATCCCCTGCTCTTTGGCTTGTTGAAGCCCTTGCCATAATGACATGGCTTATGCCATGTTATTGGTCTCAGTACCTAGGCCCAGGGCGTAGCGAACGATAATTTCTTCACTGGGGCTCTCAATTAGCCCTCCTCCACCTGCAAGCCTCGGGTTGCCTTTGGAGGCCCCGTCAAAGGAAAGGATGTAAACCTTCCTTTCTTGCTTCCAACTTTCAAACTCTTGTTCCTCTTTCCTTATTTCCCAGTTCTCAGTACTTGGAGCGACAACTGCGGGTTCTTTTGCTCTTCGAATTTTGAACTGCTCCAGCCAACGAACCTCCAACTCATCTGGTTTCCCTTCATAATTGGACTTGCATATGTAAGGGGCACTCTCTCCGAGCAGTGTCTGGATGCTAGCTGCCACTATGGGTGCGTTCCTTGCCCTGTCCCTAAAGATCCTACTATTTCTTTCCAACCACAGGTTCCACAGTATAAACTTTGGGAGGATTCTCCAAACCGCATCGGCTTGCTTTTGAGTTCGATGTTGGAACGGGTACAGATTGTTCCAATATAGAAGGAGGTTTTTGATGTCTTCTGGAAAGTTAACTTCAACTCCTGGCCCAAGTGTCAGCCTCCAAACTTCTTTGGCAAAAGCACAATTGAGGAGTAGGTGGTTAGTTGTTTCTTCGGCTTGTTGGCAGAGTGGGCACTAGTGGGGGCCAGCCCAACCTTTCCTTTGGAGAGTTTCCCCTATGAGAATGTTGTTATGGGCAAGTGTCTAGGAAAACAAATCAATTTTGGGAATGGACTTAGAATGCCAAATCGCTTTCCAGATGAGCAGGATTTCTGGAGCGGTAGGGACCTTGAGCAATAGACTGTAGCCGATAGCAGTGGTGTAGTCTTTGGAATTTCCCCCCCAGTCTCTTTTATCCTTCCCCTTCTTTTTCAGCGAGGATTTCCCCTGAAGGCAGTGTTTGAGGACCATCCATTCCTCTTCTAACTCCGGAGCTAAATTTCTCACTCCCCACCCGTGCCACGTCTGATGCCTATCCTCGCTCCAAACTGAGATGTCTGCTAGCGTCTTTAGATTTTGGGTCCCCATCCAGTTCTCAAGACGTCGCAGGTCTTACCTCGAGTTAAGAGGGGGATCTCCTAGAATCGAATCGTTCCATATTTTGGTCTTCCTCCCATTTTGTGGTACCCAGGTGAGGTGAGGAATGAAGAGAGGCAATACTTTTTTGCAGAGAGTTAAAAAAGGGGATCCTTTAGAGAGCCTGTAGGACGTTTCTAAGAAGCGTTCTCTTGGCCCCTTAAAGTACTTTTTCCAGAGAGCCGATTTGCACCAAGTTAGAGCTCCAGAGACTATGTTCCACATCAGCTTTGCCCCTAGCGCAAGATTCTGTATGCGTGAGTTTTTGAAATTGAGTCCCCCTTCCAACAGAGGTTTAGTGGACTTTTCCCATCTTATCAAATGCAATTTCCTTCTGGTTTGTTTTCCCCCTTCCCAAAGGAAGGGCCTTTGCATAGCTTCAATTTTTTGAACTATGGAGCAAGGAGCTAGGAGCAATGAACTCTGGTAGATGGGTATGCTGGCCAGCACCGACTTAATTAGTACGACTTTCCCTGCTAAATTGAGCCAATTCGCCCCCCAATTGGAAATTTTCTTCTTGAGTTTGTCAATTAGATGGTTCCACTGGTTGGCCCTTGGGGTGGCTTTAAAAATTGGGATTCCCAGGTAAGTGAATGACTCCCAATTGGTGTGACCTTCCATCCCAAGGACTCTTGCAATCCCAAGCATTTCATTAGGCGTAATATTCCAGCCATATATTTTGGATTTTGCTTTGCTTATTTCACTTCTTGAGACTGAAGTGTATGCCTCCATTTCTTCTTTAAACTGTTTTGCGATAATTGATCTTGCGCCACCTAAAAGTAGGGTATCATCTGCGAATTGGGCGTGATTAATGTCTTCCACCCCTTGAGCTATTCTTATTCCCTGCAGGGTGCTTTGGGCTTGGGAATTCTTCAACTGGTAGCTTAGAACAGAGGCTTGGTTTGTATACAGGAGGGGTGAGAGGGGGCACCTTTTCCTTAGCCCATGAGAGGCTTGAAAAAATTTGGTTACTCTCCCATTTACCATGGGAGCTATCCAAGGTGAGCCTATGCAAGATTTAATCTAGTTGACAAAAGCTTGATCAAAACCAAATTTCTTCATAACTTCAAATAGAAAACTCTGATTGACTCTATCAAAAGCATTGGCAAGGTTGAGCTTAATGATCATACCTTTGTCCTTTCTTCGGATGCTTGAATTAAGAGCTTCTTGGACCAGGATGATGTTGTCAGTAATGTGTCTGCCTTTAATGAAGCCTCCCTGATTTTCAGGGATGATATGGGGAAGAATTGTTTTCAATCTGTTTGCTATAATCTTAGTGAGGATTTTATAGCTAGTGTTGCAGAGTGAGATCGGCCTGAACTAGTTGAAATTGGTATCCCCCTTCTCCTTCGATATAAAGGCTAGGAAGGTCGAATTTGTTCTCCCTCCTAGCTTGTTGCTTGACTATGATATCTTTATCATTTTGGTGAGGTCAGACTTGATTATCTCCCAACAATGTTGAAAAAATATTGGAGTGAACCCATCCAGTCCAGGGGCTTTATCTAGATTCATTTGATCCAGGGCCTCCTTTAATTATTGCTGTGAAACTTCCTTTAACAACTTGTGATTAGTATCCTCATTTATGATAGTTGGAATGATGGAGAGGGGGTACCTTTGGGGGTCTATGTCTGTTCTTTGTTGCTCTGTATAGAGGGCTGAGAAGGTTTCAAAAGTTGCTTGTTTGATACCTTCTGGATCTGAAATCATTGTGTCCTGGACTTGGATTTTTGTGACTGCTTTATAATGTTTCCTGGCCTCTGCT
The DNA here is from genome assembly GCA_009831015.1 of Picea engelmannii. Lineage (NCBI taxonomy): Eukaryota > Viridiplantae > Streptophyta > Pinopsida > Pinales > Pinaceae > Picea > Picea engelmannii. The sequence continues at coordinate 589,130 of ML778768.1, forward strand.
TGCTTATGGAAATAACTAGTATTTCTATCTCCTTCTCTCAGCCAGAGGCTTCTTGATTTCTGCCTCCAGTAACTTTCTTCCTCCCTGCATGCCTTGAACCATTGGTTTTGGAGAATGGCTTCTTGCTGCAGGTCCTCTTGGGTGATTTCTTTGCATTCCAGTTCTAGCTGGTGAATCTCAAGGAGTTTTTGAGACTCTTTGCATGAGGAGGTTGGGTCAGGGCGGTTTCTTGCCCAGGATTTCAGGGTGGATTTTAACCTTCGAAGCTTCTCTTTCCATACATAGGAGGCAGATCCGATGACTTTGCTTGTCCACGTGTTGGACACTATTTTGAGAAAGTCTTGGTCTTGAATCCAGGATGGATTGAACCTGAAAGGGATGGGTCCCTTCCCTTGCTCTAATTTAAATTCTAACCGAATAGGCTTGTGGTCTGAAGCGCTGTGGGGTAGGATTTCTGCTACTTCATTAAACCCCAGGGTCAGGTAAGAACTTTGGATGAGGAATATATCCAACCTGGTAGCTATGTGACCCGGACCTAACCTCTTATTGGTCCATGTATAGTGCCCCTTGATCGGCTTTATATCTATTAGCTCCCAGGCTGAAATAATGTCCTCCACCCATTCTCTGGCTGGATCTCTGACTATAATGTCGCCTCTCTTTTCCTCTTGGCTTAGGGTTACATTTAAATCTCCTCCTAAAATGATATTGTCAAACTCGTTTTTTTGGAGGAAGTCTTGGAGGGTTTCCCAACAAATCCTTTTTTCTTCTATGTGCTACGGGACGTAAATATTAATAAGATTTATCTGGACCCCAAAGTCTTTATGAAGGAGCGATGTATGGATCCAGTGCATGCGGGCATCTGATTCGAGCAGTTCTATTTTGGTGGCGTTCCAGAGTGTGCAGAGACTACCTGACGTGCCCCTGGCATTTTCAGCTATTCCTTGACTGTTTTTCCATGCGTTTTTTGCAACTTTGAGGGAGTCCTGTTGACTCATTTTGGTTTCCTGGAGTAGTAGGATATCCGCTGTCGAAGTTCTAATAATATCTTTGAGAGCTTCTTCTTTCATTTTGTTGCCTAGACCCCTACAGTTCCAGGAGGTTAACCTCATTGATTACCTTGGGGGGGAGGAATGGCCTCCTTGGGAGGATTTGGAGAGCTTCGTTGTTTGCCTTCCACTGATCAGTTGCTTGATAGTTGTTTGGGCACCTTTTAGAACATCCTTGTAGGTTTCTTGGTCTCTTTCGATTTTTTTGGATTTCTGGCCTCGTCCTGGTTTCTTTGGAGAGGCCCAGGTTTCGCTTGCGTCTTTCGATTCGCTGCTGGAAGAGATTTCCCCTTCCTCTTCACCTTGGGTCACTCCGGTCCTTGGGGGGAATTTGTTTGGCATCTCGTCCTCTATTGGTTCTGGTGCTTTCCTGTTCCCTCGGGATTGGGTGCCTCCCTCAGCTTCTCCTGGTGCTTCCTGGGTCGGCTTCCTTGGCTCTCCAATAGGTTCCTGATCCAAGACAATGAAGTTGTTTTCTGAATATTTACCTCCTAGGTTCTTTTCTTTTGCTGGAAATGGCTTGTCACTCCTTGGTCCTTTTGATTTCAGCTTCCCTTTCCTGGCCTACTGCCAGCCATATTCTCCTTCTTTCTCTGTGCTTGGATTTTTTGGGCAGTTCCTCTTAAAGTGACCATATTCATGGCAACCTCTGCATTTAAAAGGGAGTTGCTCGTAATCAAGCTTTTGGAAGTGCTGCCAGTCCCCTACCGTTAGCTTCACCGCTTCTGGTAGGCCTACCTCCAGGTCCACCTCCACACAGATCCTTGTGGACGAGTACTGGTCTTTTGGATCTGCTTTATCTATGTAGTGACCCAATCCATTTCCAATAGCTTGGAGTGAGGAAGAGTTCCAGCAGTGGATTGGGAGGTTTGGAAGTCTTACCCGGACTGGGGCATCTTTTGGGACTTTCGAAGATGGATCGAAGCTAGGCGTCCATCGGTTCAGGTAGAGACCTTGTGTGCCCATGAAATACGGCCCATTCTTGAAGATTAAATCTCTATCCTCCTGAGAGATGAATTCAAAGATGAAGAAACCCCTCCCCACTGAATAGCAGGTGACGCTATTTGTTATTAGAGGCCTCCAATTCCGTTGAATCCAGTTATCTGTTGTTCGGGCTGAGGGCCATAGGCCCATGAACTGACCAACTAGTCCACGATCTGCAAGAGATAGCGCAACCTTCATGGGCTCGTCCGGGGGAAGGGCAATCTCAGTAACTACATCCAGTTTTTTCACGAAGCTCGGGGGTTCCGATGGGGGAAGCTTCTTGCTACATGCTGCAACAAGCTTGCAGAAGGAAGAGGTTGGGGAGGGAGGGGGCGGCGACTCCCCTCCGTCCTGGGCAGGCATGAGCACAGATGAGACGAACCCTAGCAGAGCGAGTGCGCCTTCACGAGTTGAAAAACCTGAGCCCTCATTTCATAATGTATTACTATATTAATACATTAATGTATTAATAATACTTTAATGTATTAATTGCATTAATGTATTAAATGAATTAATGTATTTAATACATTAGTGTATTAAATACATTAATGTATTTAATACATTAGTGTATTAAATACATTAATGTATTTAATACATTAATGTATTTAATACATTAATGTATTAAAAACATTAAAGTATTAAATACATTAATGTATTTAATACATTAATGTATTAAAAACATTAAAGTATTAAATATATTAATGTATTTAATACGTTAATATATTTAATACGCTAATATATTAATACATTAATACATTTAGTAAAACATTATTAATGTATTAATACACTAATACATTAGTAAAACATTATTAATGTATTAATACATTAATACATTAGTAAAACATTATAAATACATTAATATATTAAATTCATTAAATACACTTATGTATTAAATATTTTATAAATAAAAACATAAATATGAATTAATACATTAAAAAGTATTAATATATTATTAAAATGTTAATATATTAATAATACATTATAATAATGTATTAACTCATTATTATAAATGTATTAATAAAACACTAACAAATACATTATCTAATAAATTATAATGTTATATTAACTCATACTTTAATAATGTATTATTAATATATTACCTTATTAATATACATTACCTAATAAATTATAATAATATATTAACTCATACTTTAATAATGTATTTTTAATATTTTATTTTATTAATATATTAATGATAAAATAATAATAATATATTATTATTATTACATTATTATACAATAATAAAGTAATATATTAATTAATAAAGTAATGATACATTCATAAAATAAAGATACATCAATACTTTAATAATATATCATCCAAATTAATATATTATAATAATGTATTAATTCATTATTATAATGTTAAAATATTTTATAAATAACATGTTTATAAATTTTTAATTGATGTATTAATAAAGCATTAACAAATAAATTAAGTAATAAATTATAATAGTATATCAAGTCATTATTATTGTGTTTAGATATAATATAGTTAATATATTTATATATTCTTAATTAATAAATTAATGTATTAATAAAATATTTATACATTATGAAATAATACATTAATAAAGTATTAAAACATTAATAAAGTATTGTTAATTAATACATTAAAAAAGCATTAAAGCATTAAAAAATATATTTAATTTATAATAGTACATTAATATATTGAAGTATTATAGTACAAATACATTAATAATACATTATTACATAAATAGAAAACATTGACCATCACCATCACCATGATGATGATGATGGTTCAGAGTGATAGTCTATGCTTCACCATCATGATAGTTAAATCCAATTGACGATGACCATGACAATGATTATGTCTGATGTACAATATATATATATATATATATATATATATATATATATATATATATATATATATATATATATATATATATATATATATATATTGTTGCATTGTGACAACCGTAAATGTTTATGACAATGGAAAATTATATTGAAAGTTGTTCATCACAATGACACACTGGGAAATCTATGTCACATGGAAACACGAGGAAATGTTCATCACAATGCGACATTACCAAATGGTCGTCACATTTCGACGTTAGAAAATGTTCATCAAAATGTGACGTTGGGAAATATTCATCATAATGAGATGTTTATAAACACTCCGGACATTGTAGAATCATTTTTTACTGTTGTGACATTGGGAAATGGATGTTACAGTGCGACGTTGGGAAATGTTCGTCAAAATGCGACATTGGGAATTGGTTGTCACATTGCGATGTTGGGAAATGTTCGTCACAATGTGACGTTTGGAAATGTTCATCATAATGCAATGTTTGGAAACAGTTGACACATTGTGGAATCATCTTTTAATTTTGCAACGTTGGGAAAATGGTCGTTAGAATGCGACGTCAGGAATTTTTTGTCACATTGCGATGTTTGAAAATGTTTGTCACATCGCAACATTGGGAAATGTTCGTCGAAGTGCGACATTGGGAAATGTTAGTCACAATGAGATGTATGGAATCATGTTTTACTTTATAGAGAATGATTTGTATTTTTCCTAAGGACATTCATAACAAAAGGGAAACGTTCGTCACATTGTGACGATGGGAAATTTTCGTCACATTGTGACGATGGGAAATGTTTGTCACAATGCGACATTGGGAAATGGTCGCCACATTGCGACATTGGGAAATGTTCGTCACAATGCAACGTATGGAAATGTTCATCATAATGCAAAGTTTGGAAACACTTAACACAGTGTAGAATCATCTTTTAATTTTGCGATGTTGGGAAAATGGTAGTTAGAATGTGGCATCAAGAATTTTTTGTCACATTGCGACGTTCGAAAATGTTCATCACATCACGACATAAGGAAATGTTCGTCCGAGTGCGACGTTTGGAAATGTTAGTCACAATAAGATGTATGGAATCACATTTTACTTTTTAGACAATGATTTATATTTTTCCTAAGGACATTGATAACAAAAGGGAAACGTTCGTTACATTGTGACGATGGGAAACGTTCATTACATTGTGACAATGGGAAATGTTCGTCACAATGCGACATTGGGAAATGGTCATCACATTGCAACGTTGGGAAATGTTCATCAAAATGCGACGTAGGGAAATGTTCATCATAATGCAATGTTAGTCACAATGCAATGGACATTGTGAGAGTTATAATCACGCATATCGTTGAATTGAATGTCAATGTTATTGCATAATGAGAGACTTTAATAGTAATATTTTAAGAGGTTCACTCTAAAACAATGTGGTATAACAACACAATTTAAAAGTGAAAAATTGATTTCCATTAACTTAACATTATTTCAAAGATGTCAAGAGAAATATATTTTGTGTTTGAAGTTGGTCTTGTAGTTTACATTGAAGAGTCTATCACATAGCCACATTTAGAGAGCAATAATTTAATGAGGTTGACATCAATATTTGTGACATACAAGAAGATGACATTGAATTAAGTAATACAAACGCGAAAGATAAAATTTCACTTTCATAAAGTAAGAGGTAAACACTAAAATCAAGCATTATTGTGACATTTTAAATGTAATAAGATGAATAACTTGAATGGAATGAACCATATTGAGAGTTATTGTGTTGTCTTTCCATTTAGGAATAAACTATTCATCCAAATTTAATGTTATTTAAGTTTGCTATGAAGATTTAAATGCAATGATGTTTATTGATGATATAAAGATTTTAATTCAGTAATTCCTCAAGCATTATATTTATTATATAGTCAATATTAACATTATATTCATGTAATATTAATTACATTAATATCACATTGTTAACATAACATTATTAAGGAAACATTTTCAAGATAATATTATTAACATTAATGTAACATTATAAAAATTATGTTTATGTAACATTATCATTATTAAGATTATTAATGCAACATTATTATATTATTAATATATCATTAGTGTAACATTATTAATTAAATGGATACTTTCATAATATTAATATCAATAATTATAAAACTAATGTTATATAGTTATTAATATCAATAATTATAAAACTAATGTTATATAGTTATTGGTAACATAATTATTTATATTTAAAAATAAGAAATAATTACAAAGAAAATATTTTAATTATTTTATTTCAAGTTTTCTAAAATTATTAGATCCAATTATTTTATTAAATAAATAATAATACTCACTATTTCTATATTGTTATATATTTATTTATTGCTATATTATTCTATATTCATTTATGACTTTATTGCTAGATTACTATATTTATTCATTATTATTAATGTGTTATTATTATATTATTCTAAATTTATTTATTACTTTATTATTATATTACTATATTTATTCATTACTATTAATTTGTTTTACATTAATAGTATATTTACACAATATAACATTAATACATTAATAATATAATATTAATTTTTAATATAAATATTATATTAGTTTTAAACATTAATAATATAATCCCCCGATCGGGGTGAACAGCTGGCCAATAGGACAAACCGTGGCAGGCTCACGGCACGCCACCCTTCCGATAGTTAATAACCATCATGATCCACCGCCAAGCTCTATCAATAGTTGTGGTGATCACTTGTGCGATTTTAATGATGCAGAGAGCCAGTCATGATAGACTGTCAGCGCCCGAGACGAGAGGTTTGTTTAAGGTATGTTTTCGCCCTCCTTCGTCTAAAACGCTCATGCACGGTCTGATGCATGCAAGAGCTTGGGAGACGAATAGGAGGCACGACCACCCTGACAATTTCATAACTACTGTTTGGGACCAACGCACCATGGGGAAACGTGGCCTGCGTTCTGAAACAGCCAAGGGGAAGCAGGTACAGCAGGAACAGCTACCACAGAAACGAGGAAGGCAAACAAACCAGGAGCATTTGGAAAATCTGGTAGTCAACTACATTCTGGGCAATTCCTCTCCAACCCGAATGCAAAT
>ML778768.1:601410-618511 GCA_009831015.1 Picea engelmannii
ACATTAAATTCAATTATGCAAAGTATTTGTGTTGGTGAAGTGAGTGGGTTATAAGTCATATAAAGACTAATATCTCTATACAAGAATAGGAACAAAGAACATTAAAGTCAATTATGCAAATTATTTGTGTTGGTGAAGTGAGTGGGTTATAAGTCCCTCATTTATGGATCATAAGGTATCCGAGTAGTTGAATCCTTGATTGTGATGAAGCTGAAATTACTTAACTTTAAAGAGAACACAAACCTATCATGGGAAAATAAAAAAGAGAAAGGTTGGAATACTTACAAGGCACCAATATGCAACTTCAAAAAGAGAATAATCACTTGAAGGAGAAGGTCAAAATGTTTGATCAAAGGATGGAAGCTCTGGAAAAGAAACTTGAGACCTTTTCCAAATTGATGTCATTGCTAAGGAGGTGAATTGATGAATGTCATGACTCCCTCATAACATTAATCACATATTGGGACAAGAGTGGAGTGCGGATTCTGAAATTGGGAGAGAAGTTCATCCAGATGGATAGTTGGCAGTAGGATAGTCTCACTCAAATGATGGCTCAACTACACTGAGAGTTGGAAAAGAATGAAGACGCATTGGAAAAGATACAAGAATTTTTCCAAGAGCATTAGGAAGCAAGGCCACCTTCCATTTCCACTTCCAAGACCAGTACCATGAATGAGACAACTCTAGTAAGATCACCTTTCTTATGCTTTTCTCAAGAGAATTTTGGTGAATTTGAAAAACAATACTACGGGAATTGGTTCCAAATTATTAAGGCATATGGTATATAATGGACAGTGGTTAAGAAAGAGAGGTAAAGGCATCTTAAGGCCGATTATATCTCAACCAATATTCAAGAATGAAATCCTAGGTTTTGATGGAGGAAAGGAAAAGGCCATGAACAAAAAGATCACATTTTTGAAGGAAACATACATGATAGAGTTGGCCTACTCATCCGAAGAAAGTGTAGTAGAAAAAGAAGTGAGAAGTACACTCCACTCCATGCTTCTTATGGTAGATTAGAAAAATGGAAACAATGAGGAAAGTGCAAAGAATCAGTATGCACCAACACTTAGGATAAATTGCAAGATAATCAACTAGAAAAAGGAGAAGAACACCAAGAGGTATGCATCAAGTAAGATCTCCGTTGTTTTTCATTGCTATAGGAAGAAAGGACATAACACTTCCAACTAGTGGTATGCCAATGCATGTTTTTTTTGTGGGAAGAAAGGCCATCTAGAGGAATATTTTTAGGAGAAGTGAGACACATGCCAAAAGATAGATTTAAAAAAAAAATAATGGTAAGAAGACTTCCCCGAAACAACAATTAATTCAAAAACATATAGAGACAAGGAGTATGTCAAGTATTCCATACAATAACACTAACAAATTTCCACCATTGCAAGTTGAGTGGACACTGGGAAGAAAAGTGTTGGTGAATTCATCCAAAGCTTCACCCCAAAAACCACATAGCCAAGAGAGGAATGTGGAGAGTGAAGAGTAAAGAGGTTGAATATTTTCCCACATCGTCAACCCAAGGAGAAGAATTGTCCAAGGATTTTCATTAGTGCAAGAGGTTAGCCTCACCAATAAAGAAAAAAATTGTTTGGTGGAAGCAAAAGAGAGTAGAGAAGGATATCAATCACGGGTTGTTGTTTCTTTCATTGCAATCTAGTTTAAGGATGAGTCACCATTTGGTAAACCAACTTACCAATGTTCAAAGTCTCCTACAAGTAGCACACAGGAGCATGTAAAACTCCATTCAATGCACCTGATTTATTGTCTGTGGTGATAGAAAGTGCAATAATGAAGCATTCACATATTGCTTGAATAGAGCTATGCATGTCTCCTATTGAGCAGAGTGGAGGAATTTTTATTGATAAATAGAAAATCCTAAATCTTGCAAAGTTTGATGAAGAGACTTTTTTCCATGTTAGGAAGCAATTGATCCTAGTAGAAGAGGTAGGTCCACACTTCATCTTGTGGGATTGTCATGTGATGGTATAGCTGTAGGGATTTCACTAAACAAAAATAGATTGTATTTTTACTTGGATTTCATTGGTTGTTGAAATATACCATATCCATGTTTGATAATGTAATATACTTCCATGATGAAGTTATCAATGAATCCTAAGTGAAGATTTTGAATCTAAATATTTCTCAAAGATAAGATTCAATGAATAAACTTATGTACTGCAAGAACAAGCAAGAACAAGAAAGCCAAGAACAAGAGCCAAAGCCATAGATAGAACTAGATATAGAATCTCAATCCAGAGCTAGAGTTTGAGCTATAGCTAGGAGCCATAGTTAGAGTCATGTTCTAGAGAAGAAAATAGAAGATAAATCGATATAAATTGTTTTCCTCTAATATTTTGGAGACAAAAACGCTTTTCAATGGGGAGGTGTAATATGAAATGGATATGAATAAGAAAATGGTTGTAAGACTTGATACCTGCAAATGTAATTCAATGATTAATCAAGGTTAGATAAAACATAAAGGAAAATGAAAATGTTAAAAAGTAAATGAGGAAAACAAAGATGAAAAACAATAATTAAACAAAATATAAAATGAAAATAGGAAAGAGAAGATTAAGGAATGGGAAATGAAAGGTTGGTCCTGTTGGCCTTCCCATAGACCCACTTCTCCTTATTGCTTCTTGTAATTTCACTCTCAACTAGTATTTTCTCCAAGGAGGGGGGAGTATGCTTAGAGAATCATGAGTTGCATTGTAACCAAAGATTATTGAAACGAAAACTGAGCAATTATTCGAAGTTACCTTTCCTCTTTGGGTATCTAAGGTAAAATTTGTGTCCATTATGTGATTGATTTTATTTGCCACAAGAATTCTCTTATATGTGATTTATATGTTTCTCTTATTTAAATTTAATATGTTTTTCTAAGTGTGTCATTGGTGCTAAGGGAGAATTCCCAATTGTGGTTATGTTGAGTTTACTCATAATTTCATTCCCCATGAGAAATAGAAGAATTCCAATAGCTTTGTAATGACCATTATTCATCTTAATCTAGGATTCAATATCAAAGGATGTCATGAGATAGCCATTGTAGATTAATAATTGAGTTTCTAAATATAATTGTAAGGAACAATACACTAAAAACACATTGAATTGAAGGAGACCATTGGCATCCCAAATCCAACCTGCATTCTATGTATTTTTTGTTGTTGAGGCCATACATAGCAAAGCAATCCCAAGTGAGAGTAGTCACTATGAAATTATCCCTCTTGAGGTCATATGCCTCTCTCCCTCCAAGGTTGTGCATTGGACAATGTTTATCAGGTGTTTCTATATGTGTTGGACAGTGGAAATGGTTGGCATCTTAGTCATTTTAAGATTGGTGAAAACAATCTTGAAGTACAATATAAATTCTCTTTCACTTCTCTTTCCTCCAATCATCGACTTAGGTGGTTTAGTGTGATTTGGAATGTTTGGCCTCCAATACGTTTGGTTGTCATGGGGTTTATCTTATTCCCATTTCTTGAGAAGCCAATTCATACAATCATAAATTAATTTCCATCTCAAATATTTAGTTGCAAAACTCTGTCATATATTTAATTAGTGACCTCTCATACATGTATTGGTGCATTTCCTTTTTATACATTTTCTAGATAAAAATTGCCATTTCATATACATATGGTTTATACAATGGGAAACCCATATATATATTAATGAATGGTTTGAATTGGATTTTGGTGTAAAGCAAAAGGACCTTGGAAGTGACTCCTTCACCAATTAAATGAATGATAATTGAACCATGTATGGCATCGATATGTCAAGCTTGATATTTTCCACATGATAAATATAGTTTAGTTAGCGAGCAACCTAGTTTATTTATTTTTTGCATTGAATCCTCTAATGTTGAAGCTATTCACTTATTCAATTAAAGAATTGGTTCATTAGATAATGAAGAGGTTGGGTTGAGTTTATTCCAAGTAGACCTATTATGGTTTCACTTCACAATACATAGTATAAATGAAGATATTAGTCCTAGAAATGGAGAACTGCAAACAAAAAACATACATATTCACATACCTCAAGAGTAGGAATAATCTTTGAATCAGATAAACCTAGCCAGTTTCTGTGTGCCTTCTTAGTGACAAATAGGAGGGAAACCAACTGAAAGTCATATTTATTATTAGCATTTTTAATTGATTCCTTCTATGCAAGTTACACCAGTGAATAGGCCATATCACCAATATTGAATAGTTTTGTAGATTAGTTGCACTTAGAACTACAATGAGAAAAATATCCGTGAAGCCATTCTAAAGGCTAATTCATTTTTCCAAGTCTAGGAAAAGAGAACACAAATTAATTCTACAAAGTATTTATGTTGTTGAAGTGCGTGGACTATTAGTCCCTCATTTATGGATTGACATGACCAAGGGGAGATCTTGGTCTCAAATTAAATAATATATGTATGCATGTCAGGTGGGGATCTTGTAGGAGGAGATCCCAAACTAGATTTAAAGTGATGGTGCAAAGAGGAAGAGGTCACCAAAGACCCAGGATACTAGAGGATGCAAAAGAGTAGATGCTCGTGTAATGAGGTCAGGACAGTGATGGAAAGAATCAATGCCATGGAGGTATCCCAAAGGAGAGATATTATGCATGTGGTGTGGGATGTGGTGAATAGTGATGAAGTAAATTTATCAAAAACTAAAAGACAAGAAATGGAAGAGAAAGTGGAAAATGAAGAAATAATGATAAGAGCAAGAAAAGGTATTGGATGTAAACCTGACCTTAACACTTTTGTGTATTTTGGAAGTTTAAATCTTGAGGAATTTGATGGAATAGATAGGGGGAATGGAAAAGTTATTTGATTTTTAGTAGATTAGATATTGTATGAGGGATATGTTTTCTTGTACAAAATTGAAGAGTTGTTCTTCTTTGTGGTGGGATATGTTGTAGTTGAATATAGAAAATAATGGTAAAATGAAGATTAAAACTTGGGATAGGATAGTGTTAGAGTTGAAATGTAATTTTTTTTATTGTGTATTACATTGTAAATCTATTGAGAAGACTACAAAACTTGAAGCATATTAGGAGGTCAGTAAAGGAGTATAGAGAGGATTTTTACAAACTTTGACTATAAGGTCTAGGTAGAATGAGGAGTTTGTTTGGAATCCATTTATAGGTATGTAAATGGTCTAAGTTATTCCATCAAAACGAGTTTAATGTTTTATATTTGTTTTTAGTTTCAAAGGATTATTAAGAAGCCTTGACAATTGAGGATAAATTGTAGTGAAAGTGGAAAACCATGAGGAGAGGTCTAGGATTTTGAAGAGGGTAGCATAAAGAAAACAAAGTTGAAAAAGATGAAAAAATATTGGAAGAAGAATTGATGCTAATGGAGGAATATGATCGGCAAGAGGAGGGGGTTGAGGAGGCAAATTTGAAGGAGTTTTCTTCAAATGTGGAGTGCAAGACCATATGGTATTTCAATGCTTAGAATTATTGAAGGGAGGAAGAAGACAAGAGGGAACACCACATATTCCTTAAGAAAAAACAACAATAGTAGCAAATGGGGTGATTGACTTGGGGTCAAATAAGGGTGGAATTTGATGATGCAAAAAATATTATGGCATACATAATTACCAACTTAACAAGAACTATGACCTCAAAACGAGAACTCTAGCTCAAAAAAAAACCATGTTTTTGTGTCAAAAACACAAAAATCAACCCCTTAATAAAAAGCAAGTACTACCAGTAGCACCCCCTTTTTTGGGAGGTGGTTAAAATCCTCACTTGTTTGAAATTGCAGCCTTGAAAATTGGACAAAAACCTTAAAGTTCACCCTTGAATTGAAAAGTGATGCTACTAGTAGCACCAATTTTTTGGTAGTTAAAATTATAACCTAATTAAAATGGTGGCCTTCACAGCTCATATATTTGTCGCAATAAATAAATATAAATAAAAACATAAAAATTCAACTCCTAAATCATTACTAATTTACTTACTAATTATTATATTTTTTAATTTACATCAAAAAAATAGAAAAGAAAAAATCTTTGCAAACAATTTTTTTTTTTAAATGAAAAAAAAAAGATTTAAAAAAATTATTCATAACCTAAATTTAAAAGAAAAATAAAATTAAAAAAAGGAAAAAAAAATAAAGAAAATGAAAAAGAAAATGAAAAATTAAAATTAAAATTTGAAAAAAAAAAAATGAAATTTCTTTTTAAAAACCAAAAATTAAAAATTGAAAAACCCAAAAATAAAAATAAAACAAAAAACAAAAAATTAAAAAAATATTCTAAAATACAAAATTTCATAAAAACATATTAAAAATTAAAATAAAATACAAACATAATACATAATTTTATAGACTCATCACATGGATCAGATGATTCTTCTCATGGATTTACAGAGACTCATCCAATGGATCAGATGATTCTTGACTACACACTTTACAAACGAGATCGGTGTTTTTCATTCACAAGTTCCTGAAGGCGAGTGAAGAAGATGCACACTGCTCTTACTCTAGACTCAGACTCTTGCCTCTCATTCCCGATGATCTTAATGATGACCCAGAGGCTTTATTTATACTAAAACTAGAAGGTTGTCAGTCATATTTTACAGGCAACTGCCCGTTTAAAATGCATATTCCTTCAAGTGGATGGGCCAGCTAGTGGACTCCAGCTGTTATCTCGTCCCTTAGAGGCTAAGCCATATGGGGACCCATTCTGACTTGTACGGAAAGATACGAGATTCTAAACATATCAAATCAAACACAAAGTGGAGTTCAACTGGAACCCACAAAACAATCGGGACACCACTATCGGCTCGATAGACATGAATCTAAATATTACAAATTTGTAGGCCCATCATGATTCCATTCTATTTATTATATTATGCATAGAAACTAAGTCAAAAGAATCCCCGCTTTCACTATGATCAGAGTCGTAGTTGATATGACTGGAGGGCGGTGATACATAATGATCAAAAAATGGCGAGAAACCATTGAAGCACTTATAAAATGGAGATCCTTGAATGGTTGGGATCAAATCTTCTTCAAGAACACAAATATCCCCATAGAAATTACTGGAAACTTTGTAGTTTTGGGGTTCAGTAGGTTCAGTTTTGATGTATAAAAGGTCACTTCCTTGGAAAGATAAATTAAACACGAACCACCCATTAGGGTGTGTTTCTTCTTCAATTTCTGAATGTAACCAATGTTTGAATGCTTATTTTCTACTATCAAAGAATAAAACATCTATGGGGAAATATTTCCATAGTATGATGAAAAACCAACCAAACCACCAGGCCTAATTCTGATGAAAGGTATCACAATCAAAGAGTATCCAGCTTGAACCAATATATTTAACTTGGTTCATAATAGCACAATAATCAGCATAAGTCAAGTTGGGACTATATATGTATATGTATCTATGTCCTTGCATAGAATCACTAGTTATATTTCCTCTAGACATTCTGGTGCTATGCATGAAATAACTGGAATTAGGTATGCAATGATTATAGGATTGGATCCATCTTTCTAGGATCTCTTTACATGCAGGACTGTTTTTTATATATTGTTCCATACAGATAAAACAATAACAATATCTACAATGATCACATAAGAAAACCCATTTGTATCCTGGAGGTGCAGTAGGAGTGCATTGTGAGGAGGATGCCATCATCTTTATTTCTCAAACTGCCTGTGGGGCTGGAGCTGCTTCTCTTGTAAGTAAATCTGCAATACAATTATCTTTCCCTGTCTTGTACTGAATATCGAAATCGAAACCGTCAAGTCATAAAATCCATCTCAAAATTGTATTGTTACCCTGTTCAAGAAGGCGATGATTAAACAACATTCCTTTCATATGCTTTAAATCTGCTCTAAGTATGAAATGAACAGTTTTTTAGATTAGTCTAAATCTTTTGATTCCATTCTTTACAGCAAGGATTTCTTTATGAGATGAGGGGTATCTGGATTTTTCTTCTGAAAAACAAGTAGAGGCATAAACACAGACTTATTCTTTCATAGGGATTCTTTTATGTAATAATACTACTGCCCATGTCTCATTAGAGGCATCAGTTTCAAGGTTCAATGGTAATGAGACATTAGGTAGATGTAGCCTATGAAGATATTGGATCTTTTGCTTGATAATTTGTACAACCTTTGTCATGTTTTGATTCCATGGGATTGTTCCTTCTAATCTTTTTTGTAGGATTCACACATCTTTGGCTTGATGGTCATAGAACTGGTGAATGTAATTAAGACTTCCAAGGAATCTTTGTAGTTGTTTAGTATCTAGAATTTCATCAGGGAATTCTGATAGCTTTTTCAAAACATGTTCTTGAAGTTCAATGGCTCCTTGAGATAGTATCGGTCCTAGATACTCAATCTTTGTTTTATCCCAGTAGAGTTTGGATCTACTTAGGACTAATCCATGGCGAAACAAATGATCATATACTATTTTGAGGTGAGCAATATGCGACTTAATGTCTAAAGAACAAACCAATAAGTCATGAATATAAACAATTACAAAGGACAAATACTTGAAGATGTCATTCATTTGTTTTTGAAACTCGGAAGGTGCATTTTTCAATCCAAAAGGCATTACCTTCCACTGAAATTGACCATGGGGGACGATGAAAGAAGTTTTGTACCTGTCCTTTGGAGATATTCCAATCTGCCAAAACCCACTCTTTAAGTCAAACTTGTTGAAGACATTACAATTATTGATTTTCAAGAAAAGCATTTCTTTTGATGGTAGAGGAAATATGATAGGTAACAGAGCATCATTGAGATCTCTATAATTTATAACCATTCTTGGTTTTCCTCTTTTCTTCTCACTATGTTTTTTGGCATAAAATGAAAGGCATGCCCAAGGGCTATGGATAGATTCAATTAATCTTCTTTCTAGAAGTTCAGATATTTCTTTCTGACAGTATTTTTTTTCAATGGGAGACATTTGATTAGCCAAAGCTTTCTGAGGTTTCATAGAATAGTCTTGTTTGTAAGGTAGGTCTACAAAATATTTCTCTCTAGTCCAGAAGGCATCAAGGTAATCTGAGGGACATTCTGTTTCGATCTTTTCCTTGATATCTTGAATAGACTGAAGACCATGCTTTTCAACATTATTAACAATCTTTTGAATCTTTGTTAACTTCTCAGCAGACCTTTCTAATTGTGGTATAGTTTTAGAAGAACCTATCCTTGATTCATATGAAGACTTGCTTGGAATAGAAATGGTTTTTCCTAAAATAGTAATATGCACAAAGTTCTGGCCAACTGTAAATTGTAAACACCTATTTACAAAATCCTGTCCTAATAGGACATCGCCTCCAGTGTCAAAACAATATAAGTTAACATGAACTTTAAAAACTTTCAAAACTATAGGAAAATCTGGAGCAAAAGACTAGATATTTATTTCAGTCTTCTTGACAGCTCTGAATGATATACTGATAGGCTGCTAGAAATATGAAGGAATTGCACCATACTTAGCACATGAATTCATAACACTAGTATCTAATTGAGCATCTATAATATAATTTAAATATCTAGATACTTTGATATCGATCTCAATGATCAACCTATCTTCAAACCCATTTAATTGATTGTGATTAGTTGGTTCTGAAGATTTATCTTTTGGAATCTGTGCACGATAGAATGTGTGTTCTTCTATTTCTTGCTCAAAAAGATCATCCTACTTTTTCTTTAAATAGTTTAGCTCTTCCTTTTCGAGCTTTACAAATTTCCAGATCTCTTTGATCATAGCTTCTTTTTCTTTTATTGAAGTCTCTAATGTGCTAATTGGTTTATCCAATGAATTAACATTTTGCAATTCTTCTTCTTCTTCTACATCATCAAGCACTTTTACTGGGTGCTTGTTAGCATAGGATTTCCACTGATGTAGGAAATTAGGCTCAACTCTATGTGAAGAGTATTTTACTAGCTGAGGGTTATGTGGGATAAAAGTAGAATTAGGAGGTGAGTAATGATGTACATTCACCACACTTGGTTGCTAATGGATTTTAATTTTGGAATCAAGGGATTGGATCTGGGCACATAGTTGGTTAGCAATTTGGAATTGTCCAGGTGTTAACTGAGATAGCCTTGATTGCAATGAAGATCTACGTTGAAGAAGGGTTGGAAGATCTTCAAAGTTGGACATCATTTTCATATCTAAGATATTAAAACACTCTGGTAAGTCGTCGGAATATGAGGAATCGAGGGAACTTGGTTGAGAAGGAGTCTCAGGTTCAGACTCTATGAGGGAAAGGTATTCACCTTCTAAATGGGTAGAAACTAAGTCCCATTCCATTGGATCATAAATGGTGGTGAATAGATCCATAATTTTGTTTTGAAACTTAGTTTTCTTCCACAGAGGACACTGTGAAGCCCAGTGGCCAGGCATTTTACAAATGTAGCACTTATTGTGGCTAGACTGTGTAGGTTTAGACCTGCGCTTGAAATAGGATTTACGTGGGAATTTTTTATGGCTACAGGAACCAAATTTCTTTGGGAACTTACCTTTAGTTTGTCTAAAGGTTTTTAGATGCTTACACTTAAAGAATCCACAATCGGATTTGCAATGATATGGACATCCTTTCTTTGGTGAACAACCAAAGTGATATGTCTCAGCAAAAATATCACGCACATTAGAATCAAACCCAAGCTGTTTCGTAACAGACTTGCTAGTTTTACAGTGAATACACTCTTTTTGGAGTGTAGTGGTGATATGCTCATGCAATCCAGCTAATGATAATTCATCTAAATCAACATCTAGTTGTTCTAGTCTTTCTCTGACTAGATCAGGTATTTTACCGGGCATTGTTGAGAGGTAGTTTCTAAGATATGCAACATTGTCAGGATCAGGACACCGATAGAGAAGATATTGCATCACACACAAGAATTTTGGAAGTTGGCTAATATGGCATAACTTTTGACTCATATACATATTGGCATAATGATCAGAGTCAATCTTATAACTACCATAAAATTCATGAGCTACAACCTTAACTAGTTCATCTACTGGGGTATCATGATTCATATTTCAGAGCTTATCCGATTCGAGAACTCTTTCCCACCAGAGTCCTAAGTTTCTAGTGAAACCCCAGGTTAATATTAAATCCAATTCATTCCATGTTATACGATTTATGTAGAGAAATTTTTGGGTTTTAGCCCATGCATGCCATATTTGAAAGATAATCATCATTTCATTCCTAGATCGACAGTTTATATTAGATACAGGGGCTAGATCTATGTTTTCACTGCTGAAACTAGCATGCTCATCGGAGTTTACAAGATCAAATGGAACTTTCTTGCTAGATCCATACTTTGCATTACACCATTTTTCCCAGGTAGTCTAGAAGGGATTTCCCACTGCTTCATCTTCTGATGATTTTGGGCCAGTAGAAGATTTTCCTTCTTCTAAACCTTTTATGCATGGTGTAGGAGAGGTTTTAAGCAATTCTTGTTTGAACTGAGAGATTTGGGACTTTACTAGGTCTAACGTTTCAGACGCTAGCAAGGCTATTTCGACTATTCTTGAATAAGAATTTGTTGAACTACTACTCAATTGTTTTAATGTAAGTTGTTTTTGTTTATCAGTTGGGCCGAAGACCCTGAATGAGGTCTATTCTTCTAGTTTAGAATAAAGAATAGGAGGAGGCGAACTCTTCTCCTTGTCAAAATCTTCTTTCAAGATCTGAAAGAAGCTTTTGACAAGGATAAGATTTTTCCTCCTCCTATTCTTTATGTTGAACTAGAAGAACAGACCTCATTCAGGTTCTTTGGCCCAATTGATAAACAAAAACAACTTACATTAAAACAATTGAATAGTAGTTCAACAAATTCTTATTCAAGAATAATCGAAATATCCTTGCTAGCATCTGAAAAGTTAGACCTAGTAAAGTCCCAAATCTCTCAGTTTGAACAAGCATTGCTTAAAACCTCTCCTACACCATGGATAAAATGTTTAGAAGAAGAACAATCTTCTACTGGCCCAAGATCATCAAAAGATTAAGCAGCAGGAAATCCCTTCCAGACTGCCTGTGAAAAATGGTGTAATGCAAAGTATGGATCTAGAAAGAAAGTGCCATTTGATCCTGCAAACTCCGATGAGTATGCTAGTTTTAGCAGGGAAAATATAGATCTAGCCCTTATATGTAATATAAACTGTCGATCTAGGAATGAAATGATGATTATCTTTCAAAGATGGCATGCATGGGATAAAACCCAAAAATTTCTCTACAAAAATCATATAGCATGGAATGAAATGGATTTAATATTAATGTGGGGTTTCACTGGAAACTTAGGACTTTGGTAGGAAAGAGTTCCCGAATCGGATAATCTCTGAATCATGAATCATGATACCCCAGTAGATGAACTAGTTAAGGTTGTAGTTCATGAATTTTATGGTAATTTCCCAAATAAAGGTAAGTTCCCAAATAAATTTGGTTCCCACGGCCATAACACATTCCCATGTAAAGCCTATTTCAAGTGCAGGCCTAAACCTACATAGTCTAGCCACCCCAAGTGCAACATTTGTAAAAATCATGGTCATTGGGCTTCACAGTGTCCTCTGCGGAAGAAAAATACGTTTCAAAACAAAATTATGGATCTATTCACCACCGGTTATGATACAGGGGAATGTGACTTAGTTTCTACTTGTTCAGAAGGTTAATACCTTTCCCTCACAAAGTCTGAACTTGAGACTCCTTCTCAACCCAGTTCCCCTGATTCCTCATATTCTGACGACTTACCAGAGTGTTTGAATTTCTTAGATCAGAAAATGATGTCCACCTTTGAAGAGCTTCCAACCCTTCTTTAGCACAGATCTTCATTTCCATCAAGGCTATCTTAGTTAACACCTAGACAATTCCAAATTTCTAACTGACTATGTGCCCAGATCCAAGCCCTTGATTCCAAAATTAAAATCCATCAGTAACCAAGCGTGGTGAATGTACATCATTACTCACCTCCTGATTATGCTTTTATCCCACATAACCCTAAGACAGTAAAATACTCTTCACACAGAGCTGAGCCTAATTTCCTACATCAGCGGAAATCCCATGCTAACAAGCACCCAATAAAAGTTCTTGATGATGTAGAAGAAGAAGAAGAAGAATTGCAAAATGTTAATTCATCGGATCAAACAATTAGCACATTAGATACTTCAATAAAAGAAAACGAAGCTATGATCAAAGAGATCTGGAAATTTGTAAATCTTGAAAAGGAAGAGCTAAACTATTTAAATAAAAAGAAGGATGAGCTTTTTGAGAAAGAAATATAAGAACACGCATTCTATCCCCCACAGATTCCAAAAGATCAATCTTCAAAACCAACTACTCACAATCAATTAAATGGGTTTGAAGATAGGTTGATCATTGAGATCAATATCAAAGTATCTGGATATTTAACTTATAACCTAGATGCTCAATTAGATATTGGTGCTATAAATTCATGTGCTAAGTATGGTGCAATTCCTTCATATTTATGGAAGCCTATCAGTATATCATTCAGAGCTGATAATAAGAGAGAAATAAAGATCCAGTCTTTTGCTCCAGATTTTCCTATAGCTTTGAAAGGTGTTAAAGTTCCTGTTAAATTATATTGTTTTGAAATTGGAGCCGATGTCCTATTAGGATAGGATTTTGTAAATAGGTGTTTACCATTTACAGTTGGCCACAACTTTGTACAGATTATTGTTTTAGGAAAAACCATTTCTATTCCAAAAAAGACTTAATATGAATCAAGGATAGGTTCTTCTAAACTTATACCACAATTAGAAAGGTATGTTGAGAAGTTAATAAAGATTCAAAATATTGTTAATAATGCTAAAAATCATAGTCTTCAGTCTATTCAAGATATCAAGGAAAAGATCGAAACAGATTGTACCTCAGATTACTCTGATTTCTTCTGGACTAGAGAGAAATATTTTGTAGACCTACCTTACAAACAAGACTATTTTGCTAAACCTCAGAAAGCTTCGTCTAATCAAATGTCTCCCACAAAAACATAATATTGTCAGAAAGAAATAGCTGAACTTCTGGAAGGAATATTAATTGAATCTAGTTATAGCCCTTGGGCATGCCCTGCATTTTATGTCAACAAACATAGTGAGAAGAAAAGAGAAAAACCAAGTATGGTTATAAATTATAGAGCTCTCAATGATGCTCTATTACCTATCATATTTCCTCTACCATCAAAAGAAATTCTTTTCTTGAAAATGAGTAATTGTAATGTCTTCAACAAGTTTGACTTAAAGAGTGGGTTTTGGTAGATTGGAATATCTCCAAAGGACATGTACAAAATGGATTTAGTCATCCCCCATGGTCAGTTTCAGTGAAAGGTAATGCCTTTTGGATTGAAAAATGCACCTTTCGAGTTTCAAAAACGAATGGATGACATCTTCAAGCATTTGTCCTTTGTAATTATTTATATTGATGATTTATTGGTTTGTTCTTTAGACATTAAGTCTCATATTTCTGACCTCAAAATAGTATATGATCATTTGTTTCGACATGGCTTAGTCCTGAGTAGATCCAAACTCAGCTGGGATAAAAAAAAGATTAAGTATCTGGGATTGATATTATCTCAAGGAGCCATTGAACTTCAAGAACACGTTTTGAAAAAGCTATCATAATTCCCTGATGAAATTCTAGATACTAAACAACTACAGAGATTCCTTGGCAATTTTAATTACATTTTCTAGTTTTATGACCATCAAGCCAAGGATGTGCAAATCTTGCAAAAAATATTAAAAGGAACAATCCCATGGAATCAAAACATGACAAAGGCTCTACAAATTATCAAGCAGAAGATCCAATATCTTCCTAGGCTACATCTACCTAATCTCTCATTATCGTTGATCCTTGAAACATATGCCTCTAATGAGACATGGGCAACAATATTATTATAGAAAAGAATCCCTATGAAAGAAGAAGTATGCATTTATGCCTCTGCCTATTTTTCAGAAGCAGAATCCAGATACCCCTCATCTCATAAAGAAATCCTTGCCGTAAAGAATGGAATCAAAAGATTTAGATTGTTCTTAAAAACTGTTCATTTCACAGTTAGAACATATTTAAATCATATGAAAGGAATGTTGTCTAATCAATGCCTTATTAAATAGGGTAACAATAGGATTTTGAGATGGATTTTATGGCTTGACGGTTTCGATTTTGATATTCAGTAGAAGCCAGGGAAAGATAATTGTATTGCAGATTTACTTACAAGAGAAGCAACTCCAGCCCCACAGGCAGTTCGAGAAATTAAGATGATGGCATCCTCCTCACAATGCACTCCTACTGCACCTCCAGGATACAAATGGGTTTTCTTATGTGATCATTGCAGATATTGTTATTGTTTTATCTATATGCAACAATGTATAAAAAACAATCCTACATGTAAAGAGATCCTAGAAAGATGGATCTAGTCCTATAATCATTGCATACCTAATTCTAGTTATTTCATGCATAGCACCAGAACGTCCAGAGGAAATATAACTAGTGGTCCTATCCAAGAACAGAGATACCTATACATATATAGTCCCATATTGACTTATGTTGATTTTTGTGCTATTATGAACCAAGTTAAATATACTGGTTCAAGATGGATACTCTTTGATTGTGATACCTTTCATCAGAATCAGGCTTGGTGGTCTGGTTGGTTCTTCAACATACTATGGAAATACTGCCCCAAAGATGTTTTATTCTTTGACAGTAGCAAAGAAGCATTCAAACATTGGCTACGTTCAGAAATTGAAGAAGCAACACACCATAATGGGTGGTTCATGTTTAATTTATCTTTCTAAGGAAGTGACCTTTTGTACATCAAAACTGAACCTACTGAACCCCAAAATTACAAATTTTCCAGTAATTTGTACGGGGATATTTGTGTTCTTGAAGAAGATTTGATCCCAGCCATGCAAGGATCTCCATTTTATAAGTGATTCAATGGTTTCCCACCATTTTATGATCATTATGGATCATCGCCCTCCAGTCATATCAACTACAACTCTGATCATAGTGACAACGGGGATTCTTTTGACTCAGTTGCTATGCATAATATAATAAATAAAATGGAAGCATGATGGGCCTACAAATTTGTAATATTTAGATTCATGTCTATCGGGCCAACAATGGTGTCCCGACTGTTCTGTGGGTTCCAGTTGAACTCCACTTTGTGTTTGATTTGATATGTTTAGAATCTCATGTATTTCCGTAAAATTTGGAATGGGTCCCCATATGGCTGAGCCTCTAATGGACGAGATAATAAGTGGAGTCCACCAGCTACCCCATCCACTTGAAGGAATATGATTTTTAAACTGACAGTTGCCTGTAAAATATGATCGGCAACCTTCTAGTTTTAGTATAAATAAATCCTCCGGGTCTTCATTAAGATCATCGGGAATGAGAGGCAACAGTTTGAGTCTAGAGCAAGAGCAGTGTGTATCCTCTTCACTTGCCTTCGGGAACTTGTGAATAAAAAACACTAATCTTGTTTGTAAAGTGTGTAGTCAAGAATCATTTGATCCATGTGAAGAGTCTCTGTAAATCCATGAGAAGAATCATCTGATCCATGTGATGAGCCTATACAAGTCTATATGTTCAATCTCTATATCTGTAAAATTTTAAAACAAATTTTAAAATATATATCTTAAAATTTTAAAATTTTTAATATATATATATATATATATATATATATATATATATATATATATCTTAAAAACATATTTAAAAAAAATCAAAACAAATAAATTCAAATTTAAAATTAAAAAAAAATACAATAAAATACTAAACAAAAACTGAAATTAAAAAACAAAAAAATAAACTAAAACAAAATTACATTTTATTAAAAATTTAATTTAATAAAACAAAAATTAAATTCAAAACTTAAAACAATTAAAAATACATTGTTTTCGTGGGGCGTGATTCTTCGAATCGTGACCCCCCCTTGTTGGCATGGCCTCTTCCCACTCCTCCCTCCACCTCTCCTCTCTCCCTCCATGCCTGCCCCCACCCCTCCCCGTGGGTGCAGCAGGGAGAGTCGAGGGAGGGCGACGAAGGGAAGAGACGGGGAGGGAGGAGACGACATAATTCCAATAAGGGATGTGGGGGTAGAGGGAGGGGG
>ML778768.1:618608-676696 GCA_009831015.1 Picea engelmannii
CCCTTCCCCCCAAAAAATATGTCTTTTTAATTGTTTTGTGTTTTGAATTTAATTTTGGTTTTATTAAATTAAATTTTTATTAAAATGTAATTTGGTTTTAATTTATTTATTTTTATTTGAATTTTATTTTTAACTTTGTCGTAATCTAAATGTTCTACATTTTGCCCTTTTTCGAGCAATTTTTGTGTTTAATTTTGCCCAAAATCCAATGAGAAATTGTTGGATCTATGTATTTGAGTGGTTAATTTTGTATGATCTGAGTGTCTCACGGGTTTTTTAGCATGCATAATCCATTTTGCCTTTCCGAAATGCAATTTAGACAACAAAAAAATGTGATTTCATGAAGATTTGTGTTGTTGAATAGCAACGAAAAGGACCAAAACATAGAACAATTAGACAATGCCTTTGTTTTTTATTGGTTCATTTTTTAATTTAATTTTTTTTTTTTTATAAAATTGTATTTTTTTTTTTTTGTGTGTGTTTTTTAGGTCTTTTTTCCCTTTTTAAGGCAATTTTTGGTTTTTTTTAAATCAATTTTTGTGTTTTTTTTAAGGATATTTTGTTGTTTTTTTTTAACATTTTTTGAAAAATAATTCTTCTAAATTTGGGTTATGAATATATTTTTTTTAATGTGTTTTTTTTTTCATTTAAAAAAAAAATATTTGCAGATATTTTTTCTTTTCTATTTTTTAATGTCAATTAAAAAAATAACAATTAGTAAATAAATTTTCAAGTAACAATTTAGGAGCCAATTTTGTGTTTTTTTCAGCATACGTATCAATTGTGAAGGCCATAGTTTCAATTAGGTCATAATTTTAACTTGAAGAAAAAAGTGCTACTAGTAGTATCACTTTTTTATTTGAGGGTCAATTTTAAGGTTTTTTTCCGGTTTTCAAGGCCATGATTTCAAACAAGTAAGGATTTTAACCACCTCTTAAAAAAGGGGTGCTACTAGTAGCTCAACCTTTTTATTTGGGAGTAAAAATATCTACTAAATATTACCTCTAAAAAAATGATAACTTTGGAGAGTTCTCATTAATTTGGTAATTGTTTTCCTAATAATAGGGTTGATAGAGAACTACATCAAAGGAATAAAATCTTCAGAATGATATGAAATATAGGAGGTAGATGTTGTAGTTTGGTTATTACTGGTGGTAGTTCAAACAATTTGGTGTATGTTAGTGTATTTTTGTTCTTGTCGTTAAATCAAAGTTGGTTGATGTTATAAGGCCACAATTGGATGAAATAGAGGCAGAAGGAAAGCTTCCAGATTCCTTGAAATATTCAGGAGTTCAATTATACTAAGGTTGAATGAAGAAATAGAAAGAAAATTCATACCCTTGTGTGCATAAGGAAATTTTGAAACCATCAAACGCTTATCGGAGGTCCAAAAGGATATTTTCATGCGCAAAAGGGGCCTAGCACTATTGGCCAGGGATCTTATCACAAGGCCACAGCCTAAAATTGCATCTTTAACAATTTTCTAGACCCCAAAAGATCGACGGTTCATCTCGCATTGTGCATTCAACCTTTTAGAAAAACAGTCGTCGAAGTTCCCTGTTGGAGTTATCTTGTAACCTATCTTTTGGATGACTCCGATGAGACACCTGGGTTCAAAAATCCAAATTTAAGTAAGCACACCCCCAATCAATGGTCAAGATATGATCTCATATCTCGCAGCGTCCTTGCAAGATGTCACATCATTATACCAGTAGAGCACCTCCAAACCCAAACAAAGGTTGTCACGTGGACATATGGAAACCACCACATTCATAGGTAAAATTTTCAAATCTGAGTGACAGGTGTCCTATTCCCCTGCTACATCAATGCCATTATGGACCAATGAGAAGGTGCAATGTGTCCAGGGTGATGCCAGCGTAATGTTGTCCATTTCCTTAGCCAAAATTTTCTTTTGGATAGGGTGAGATAAACGACTTTCGTTTGATATCATGTTCCTCCAATCAATAATTGATATGATCTGTTGGTTGGAGTTCCTCTTGGAACCTCACTCTTAACTACTCTAAATGGGGTACCTGTGATCAAAGGTCCAGATTCGATATTTTTTGTAACTCCAGATCAACGTTCGAGATGTTGTCCCAGAGTTCCCTCATCGACATCATGTTGGAATATCATACCCTAACCACTCTGATGGGGAACCTACGATGGAAGATCCTGACCTAATCTCATACCTTTTTCATGTGGGACTGGTCAATGGTCCATATTTTCTCTCAAGTATCAAATCCGCTTGTCTAGGTGTCACTTCATCCCACCAATGAAGCACTATTAGAGCCAATCCATAGCCACCACGTGGACATGTGAAACCCACTGTATACACAGGTAAATGTCTTGAAATCAGGTGACATGTGTCCCATATGTCCATGACATCATCACCAGTATGGCCAATGAGAAAGAACCACATGTCTAGGGTGACATCATCATAATATTGTTCACCCCTTATCCATTTATGGCTTTGATTGAGCCTAGATTGACGATTTTCATGCCTCTTAGGACCCCCCTGCACAAATCTAGATCAAAGGTTGAGATTTACTCTTGGATTTCCTTAATCAAAGTCATTTTGGAAGAGTATACCTTGACCAGTCCGATGTCCAACTCGAAAGGATGGTTCAAATCATCTCTCAGACCTTTTTCATGTGGGGTCGATCAATGGTCCAGATCTCCTCCTAGGTATCAAAGCCTCTTGACCAAATGTCACATCAACCTGCCAGCAGGGCACCTGTCAGACCAATTAGAAGCTGCCATGTGGACAGATGGAACCCACCAAAGGCAACTAGAAGCATGTCAAATCTGGGTGACACGTGTCCTACATGTTTGCCACATAAGTTCTCGTGCAAACAAATGAGAAGGTGCCACATGTCTAGGGTGACGTCAGCATAATTTTTTACATTGCCTTAGTTGTTTCTAGATTTTGTTCAAGCCCAAATCAACAGATCTCCTTGTGTCAATGAGAGATGAACAGTTCTCCTTACATCAATGAAAGATCAAAGTATTTCATTGTTTCAGTGAAATATGAATGGTGGAGATCACGGTGGACGTCGTCATCGGTGAAACGAAATGAACATTCCCCAACATAGGTTATCCCCAATATCCCCGATGATGACATCATTAAAGAAAAGGAAGGTTCATCATGATTAATGACCCAAATTGGATCATATTCCAAATCAACGGTTCAGTTTCAATTTTAAATGTGAATTCCTTTTTCGCTCATCGGTCTACAGATCAATGGCTTAGATTTGATCAGGGTTGCGATGGAGGGTTTATATTTATTACAAGATGTATGGTCCATATTTGATCATCGTTATATGTGTATCCTCGATGCTTTGATCGTTGATACGCCGAGCGTCAGAGTATTTTTCCAACAACATGAAGTTCCATTTTTAAAATACCAATGGTTGATAATGATCATTGAGATTGATCTAACGACTGTCGAGTCACATGAGCTCTATAGTTAGTATTTCGAGCTGCCATCCAAAGAGGAAAATGATTACAAAAATTTCTAAGGAGTAGAGCATGACAGATTTATTGACCTGCAGGTTCCTAGCCACCCCATGATCTCAACATAGAAAAATTCATGTAGGTAAAATTAATTCATTTGGACTAGAGGGGAAATCGTTAAAGAATCAAGAAGCGGTAAACCATATCAAGAATATGGAAATTATTTCAAGAAGTGGTTTTAGGCCATGAGCTAGAGAAATAAAAGACGATGAGAGATCCCATTATTAAGGTCGAAGCTTTGGGAAGTTAAAGAGTTTCTTGTAACTAGAGTTGTTTGACCACAGAGTTACCTTGAGCACAGTCAGTTGATAAATGTAGGAGGAAACGAGAGATTAATCCACTGCGTTTAATTTTCAGTCTATAATTCCTCCATCTATTGTATATGTGTTCCTGTAAAGCATCTCCTACCATTTTTTTCTTTCTTTGTATCATATCTGATTTATAAAATCTAAAACAATAGGCCATTCTTTATGTTCAGTGTTATTGTATGATGTCTGATTATGATATAGAAGTGATTTCCTATGAATGTGTGACCATTTATTGTCATTTATTTGTGCATTTAAATGATATGTAAAGGGTATCTCCATGTATTTGAATGTATGAATATGTTAATTGTTTGAAGAATGTTTTATTGGTATATATACACATGTTAGAGTTGTTGAATTCTTAATTTCTCATCACGTTGTTCTATTTCCATAAGCTACATGACTCATTCTCAGTAGTGCCATGTATGTTTATCTTGTTTTTCTTCCAATTCATCACTTCATTCTCCTTTTAAATCTTGATTTTCTGAAACACTCATAGACATATCCCTCTGATAGTTGAGATCATCTGTCATCTGAGATAATACTTTTTAATTTCCTACCATTTTAGAAGAGAAAGAGAGAGAGAGAGAGGGAAAAAAATTGAACCTAAATATTGCATAATTACCTTACTACAAATATGGCTTTAAGATTCATTTTGAATATTATCCCATAGGATTCATCGACATCATTCCAACAATAGCATGGAACATCTCAAGGGATGACATATGAAATGGTGTTGTTTCCAAGGACGTAAGTTGAAGAAATATTCCCTGGGGATATGGCATTGTAAGCTATGAGACTTGATGGTGAACATGCCTCAGGAAATTGGTTGTTAATATTTCACCTAGAGAATCCACAAAGGGGAATTCTGGCCTCTGCGAGAAGACATACCAGAAGCCACCCTGATTCTAATCATGTTGCGATATATTTAGATCCAGTAAATCTTGTCACTTGGAGAAATTTTAGAGAACGCTATATTTCTTCTTTTTCAAATAACCCTTATTTAGAAATATTCCATGTTGTCCATCAAAGTGTCGAATCCCTAAATCTGACTGATATATCTAAAGATTCACTTTTTTCATTAAAATTTACACCAGAACCTTTGATAGATATTCAAAATTATCCTTTAGACTTTAGCCCAGAAGTCAGTTCTTCTCATCAAACCTTTTTTAAAATTCTTGTCCCTCCTCTATCCTTTGAATCCCATAACATCATTTTACAAAATCTCATGGCTAGTTAAGATAGAAGAAGAACTAGGGGAAATAAACCTCCTCCACCACCACCTATGAATCCTTGGGTCACTTCCATATTTTCCCCATTGAATCTACCCCAAATTACCCATGACCTCCCAAAGAATTACATGAAATATCTACCAAATTTGATGGAGATAAAACTCTCTCAGTTGAAGAGCATTTGAGTGCTTTCCAAGACTTTACAAATGACTAGTTTGTAGAGCATGATGATTTATTCATGAAGCTTCTTTTCCAAACTCTGGGGGGAGATGTTAGAAAATGGTTAAGAAAGTTACCCGTTGCTTCAATTTATAGTTGGCCATATCTAAAATATTCCTTGATGAATTTCAAAGGAGGTTTAATAAGATCTATAACAAGATCCCTGCAAATATAAACCCATCACAACCAACAACTAAAGTGACATATGATGGGGCATTTGATGTTGATTTTTAGATGACTTTGACATAAAGAAGGTCCCCAACTCTACTAGTAATGAAAAAGGATGAAATAGACATAGAAGGAAACATAATTGCATTAGGAAATATAAAGCAAAAATAGGATCGAGTAGAAAAGAAAAAGGTCATGGAATACTATGGTACTTTTGACCCAAGTAGAGAACCCCAAGAAGAAAACATGGATGAGATGTCTAGACTGATGAGGAATTTCACAAAAAAAAGGTCCAAATTTGAGATAGAGCATAGAAATACAAACAGAGTCCCCCAAGAGGGAGGCATAAGTAATACTAACCCTAATCAGTTCATAAGACCTCCTAATCCACAACTCATGAGAAGAGAGAGGAGAAATGAAGAACAACCCATTCAGCCCCCTGTAAAATCCAACAATGATAACAACTTTATTGAAGAAGTAGACGAGAGCTATGATGAATACATAGAATAAATATACCTACTTCAAGATGAGAATGATGCCATACATCTAACTCAAAATGATTATGAATATTCTATGAGTCCTAAGAAATCGATGCCTAGAAGTCATCCAAACATAGGGGATTTATCCCCAGTTCGGTACATAATTTTTACTAATGCACTACAAGCTGAGATGCATAAGAAGTGTGATATTAGGCCTTGGAAAAAGCAATTGTTGTAGATAATCAACCTTAGGCTAAGAAATTTGTTCCAAAGTTTTCCAAATATAAATCTAAAGAGGTTTTGGACATGCCTAAGGTAGATGAAGTTTTGGATCCTGTTAAAAGGGAAAAAGACGCGAAATAACTTGAGGAATTAGTTTCACCTTTCAATATTGAACGTGAACTATCCAAGATCAATATTCTTGTTTCTTTGGTGGAACTGGCTAGAAACCCCTCATACCATAAACAAATTGAAAAAATGATGCAGGGGAAGGGATCAAAAAATCCTTATGATACTTTGAATGTACAAGATGAGTCCCCTACAATAGTTTTTGGTCATCATATTGATGACAAAGAAGAATCTATTTCACCCTTCTATGTGACTTTGAATATTCATGATAAAATGCTACACAATTCTATGCTTGATTCTGGAGCCTCACACAATCTTATGCCCAAAGTGGTCATGGAAAAGTTGGGTCTAGAAATAACCAGAACATATCATGACCTTTATTTGTTTGATGAAAAAAAGTGAAGTGTTATGGGTTGATTAAAGACATGGTTGTCACCTTGGGCCAAATGCCTACTAAGAGAATTATGATGGATGTGGTGGTGGTTGATGTACCAACTAATTGTGGAATGCTCTTGTCTATAACATGGGCACGAAAATTTGGAGGAACTATGAATATGGATATGACTTATGCCATTGTACCCGTTTTTAGAGGAGAGCTCAGAAGGTTGTACCGAGAGACAAATTTTTCTTATGTGGTCAGTGATCAGAACAACCCTATGAATCATCCCATATATGTTGTTGATGAAGATATGGGTAGGTGTATCCTATCTATAAATGAAGAGTACAATGAAACCCCGGTGCTTGTAGATCCTCTTGTAATACCTGTGGAGGAAGTAGATGGTATATGGAAAATGTTTTTTGATGGTGCATAATCAAAATAAGGTGTTGGGGCCGACATAGTGCTCATCGCCTCCACCAAAAAATAAATTTATTTTTCCTGCAATATTGAGTTCGAGTCCACACACAGCGTGGATAAATATGAAGCCTTTATCTTAGACCAGGAGGCAATAAAAAAGGTGAAAATTACCAAACCGATGGTATTTGGAGATTCAGAGCTAGTTGTGTTGCAAGTAAAAGGTTTCTATTAAACAAGTCATCCAATAATGAGGGCGTAAAAAAATCATTTATGGGATATGATTGATGTTTTTTGTGTAGCTTTCAATATTTCTATTGTTTTGAGAGAATTTAATCAGCCAGTCGATTCGTTAGAAGTAGATTCCAGTACCTTTAAATTACCAGCCATCCCTCAAATTAAATATGAGATCGAAATTAGATACAAACCTTCCATTCTGGATAATATCAAATAATAGAAAGTTTTTGAAGATGATTAGTAGATAAAAAATTCATGGAAGTGATAGATGAGTTTGTAAATGCTCATATTGATTCAGATGATGAAGAAGACACCAAACATGAGATTGGGGAGGAGGCTGAATAGATCTCTAAATTTAGCAATTACATGGTTGAGCATAAAATCTTGTAGCTCAAGAATAACTTCATTCCCAAAGGATTGGTGCCTTTAGAACAGTTGTTTGATAAAAACAATGTACCTGTCAAAGAAACTATCCTCCCCAAAGATGATAACATTGAGGAATATAATATTGGGACTGAAAAATATCCTAAATATATTAAGTTGTCCAAAAATATTCTTGTTGATTATATGGTAGAGTATTTGCAGTTGTTCAAAGAGTACATGGATGTCTTTGCATGGAGATACGAGGATTAAAAAACTTATGATACCAGTATCATCCAAAATCAATTACCCCTCAAACCTCGTACTAAGCCTTTTAAGCATAAGATTGGGAAATTTAATCCTCTTCTTTTAACTACCATTGATAAAGAGGTGAGGAAATTATTATATTCCCATATTATTATTCCCTTAAGGTACTCAGAATGGGTTGTGAATCTAGTTCCAGTCAGAAAGAAGAGTGAAAAAATAATCCTATGTGTCGACTTTAGGAACCTGAATAAATGCTCATTAAAAGATAACTACCCCCTACCCAAGAAGGATCATATACTAGAAAAAGTAGTAGGGGAAAACAGGATAACCATGATGGATGGGTTTTTAGGATACAACCAAGTGGCCATGCACCTATATGATAGAGAGAAGACAAAATTCACAACACCATGGGGAACTTTCATGTATGATAAAATTACTTTTGGTTTGATCAATGCAGGAGAAAAAATTTCAGAGAGCTATCGACATTTCTTTTGTGGGTGAGAGAGACAAGTTCATTGTCATATACCTTGATGACATGATTGTTTTCTCCAAGACAGATGAATATCACATCAAGTATTTAAGGAAAACCTTTGTGAACTGTAGGAAGTTTGGGCTTTCCTTGAACCCAAAAAATTCTTATTTTTCTATGGAATAAGGAAATATTCTTGGTCATATAGTGTTGAAAGAAGGGGTGAAGATAGATCCAGAAAGGGTGGAGTAAATCAAACAAATTGTTCAGCCTAGGAATAAGAAAGAGGTACAATCTTTCCTAGGTAAAATATATTGTCTGAGAAGGTTTGTCCCCAATTTCGCTGAAATGGTGAAGCATATTACCAACATGTTGAAAAAGGAACATGAAGTCAAATGGATAGTTGAAGCCAACTAATATTTCCAGCAAATTGATGGATCCTTGGGAGAGTCTCCAGTTCTGATTAGCTCGAATTATGACAAGGATTTCTTCATTTTCTCTTTTTCATCAACACATACAATATATGTTGTGTTGCTTCAAAAAAATGAAAAAGACCAAGAGCATCCCATAGCCTTTTTCATCAAGGCCTTGAGAGATGTTGAGTTAAAGTATAGTAGCATGCAAAAGCTAGTTTATGCATTAGTCAAAGAATTAAAGTATTTCATAGATTGTATACTACACTCTAATATATTGTCTTATGTACCTCCCAGTACTATAAAGGACATTCTGACAGAGCCTGACAATGAGGAAAAAATAGGTAAATGGATTGCTAATATTCAGGAGTATGACATTTAGATTAAGCCCACAAAGCTAGTAAAAGGACAAGGACTAGCCAAATTGTTGGTTGAATCTAACTACAAATTTTTAGACTTGAATGCACTATCAACAAATGTCGTAGCAAAAAAATGTGAAGAGGACGAAATAGAAGAACCATCCTTAGACATAAGTGCTAAATTTTCTTAGTCTGATTGGTATAAAGACATCATATTTTACTTGCAAAATTTTATCTTCTCACCAACATGGGATAAATCTAGGGATAGATCTATTATGCTTAAGGCTATAAAATATTGCATTTTGGGGGGAAATATATTTTGGAAGGAACCGGGGGGAATCCTACTCAATTGGATAGCACAAATGTATTTTGAAAGCCACATATTATTTCAAAAAATGGGTAGAGGCCATACGTACAAGGGAAACCACCAATACAGTCATCATTAATTTCCTAGAGGAACATATTTTTTCTGTGTTTGGGTGCCCAAGAAAGATCATTGTTGATAATGCTCAGGCCTTCAAATATACCAAATTCGTTAAGTTTTTTCAGGACTATAACATAGAGTTGGGACACTCTACTACTTACTATTCATAGGGAAAGGGTTTGGTTGAATCCTCCAATAAGAGCCTTATCAAGATTATCAAGAAAATGTTATCTCAAAACAAGAACGCATGGGATTCCCACCTGAAAGATGTTGTCTAGGCATACAGAGTTAGCAATAAGAGGGCCATTGGAACTGTTGATTAATTGGGTTGGTTTTCATTGATGTCAACCATTGAAGCAATTCTGGTAGAAAATTTTGGTAGCCCCAATAGTATGGTTAAGAGACTTAAGTTTTTTTATCTATAATGGTATGAGTATTATTATATTTGCAGGTAAGACTATTCTAGATTGATAGTACATGTCATACCATTTTCGTTGATATGTCGAACGTCAGATGTATAACTCCTCATGGTTAGAGAGTTATGGACTTGTGAAGTTGGAGCACCCTCATGAGTTTTCTAGAAGGTCAGAGAAGTCAAATTATTCTAGAAACTCCTAGAACAAGTTGACTAATCAAGTGGGTGAAACTAGGAGTTAATCATGGGTTAAGTTGTTCCAATAAGAAAATAATTAAAAAATAAATTATTTGCAACTAGAAGTGGATAGTTTACTGTTTGTGGATAAAGTGGTTACAAGTGGAAAAGTTGTTAGAAGTGGGTTATCCCCAAAAGAAGGAAATTGGGTTAAGTTGGTTAGAAGGTAACCCCTTGAGGAAGCTACCCGGAAGTATAAATAAGAGAGCAAGGCTCTCCTATTAGAACCTATTGAGCACATTGAATATATATTATTGTGTAATGTTTATTGCAGGTACTCATTGATACATCTGATTTTATGCAAATCTGAGGTAGCAAGAAGGGTTGATGGTGAAATTTTCAGAATTGCAGTAATACTAGAAAAAACCTAGTTTTTGAGGTGTATGTGGGATGGAATGGAGAAGGGGGTGTACGTATGTGGGATGGAAGTATAACATGGAGCTTACATGTGGGAAAGTCCATGAAAACTTGAGGAGATGAAGATTTTGTATCTCTAGAGTCTAGAAGCAAGCTCCCAGGAAGGTCTACAATGACCAGGTACAACAAATCTATCTACAGGTTCAAAAGGTATGTCCCATTTCTATGAGTAGTTGGATATTTTTTTCTACATGAGATATGTTTATGGGGGTTTAAGGATTTTCCCTAGATAGTCTATTGGTTGTATGGCACTTAGTGTATAATCCATATCTACAGAAATAAAGTTCTTGTATGTTTGATATTTATCATTGGTATATCATGTTAGTGTTGAGGCACATATTGTATTTCTTGGTATATGGTTGAGGATTTTTGTGGTACATGGTTGACATCTTGTTGTTGTGAAGTGGTTTTGAATTTGTTGGTGTAGTGTGAAGTTGCATATCAGTGAGTTTTTGATGTCTATTCCATGTGAGGGTTATTACACTTGTTCATGATTATATAGACATGGATGGCACATGACTAGAGAGATATGGATGCACTTGGTTAAGGGATATATAAGATGATGTATGCACATGATACAACTATAGATAAGACAAAGAGACAAGTTGCAGGTTGAAGTGATAGAGGAAGCAAAGTGTTTAAAGTTTCATAGAAGGAGAAAAATCTATTTTTCTAAAGGTGTATGTAGGTTGCAGTATTGACAAGGAACATACATATGCAAGCTAAATTATAGATAGGGTGCATACATACACAAGTTGCAGTATATATAAATCGCATACATGTTGGTTTTTGTTAGTACAGGATGAGTACTGGTACAGGTTTATTATAAGTCAATGGCACAGGTTGGTTATAGGAAAATGGTACAGGTTGGTACAAGTTTACAATGGTATATCACACAGTGACAGTGTAGCAGTGGTTTCATCATTTGACATTTATATTTCAGGGCAGCAAGACGAGGCAAGGATAGGTGGTTGTAGCAACCTTCTGGATGTATTCGGAGAACATAGGGGGTTGTAGCCTCCTTCTGGTTGTAGCCATAGAACTAGGGAGTTGTAGCTTCCCCTAGGTTGTAGGCTAAAAATATAGGGGTTCAGAGCCTCCTTCTAGTTGCAGTTGGAGAACAAAGGAAGTTGGTGCTTCCAATAAATGCAATTCTTAAAGAAATATAAGAAAAAACATTATATGATTTTCTCCCACATTAGGTTTCCACGTAAACATATTGGTGTACTATGTATGTGTATGATTGTTCATTGTTCATGGTTTATTTACTCTTCACTTGTTGAATGATAATGGTATATTGATCATAAAGATAAATAACACTTACATATTGTGGTTAAAAATGATTAAATTTCTCTATTACAGATTCACCCCCCCCTCTCTTAGTAATCCAACAATTGGTATCAGAGCAGGTTCCTTCAGAAATCAGTTTAACCATTGAAAGGTAGATCATGGAGAGAAGCAATATGCATAAAAATTGAATACCAAGGTTTGATGGACATAACTATTCATTTTGGAGTAGAAGGATGAAAACATATGTACAAGCACATGGATTTAAGGTTTGGCAATCAGTTGTAGATGGATATAAAGAACCAACAGTTCCACAAACAAATACAATGGAAATAAACTCAGTCTAAATAATTCAAAACCCAAAAACGTACTTATGAATGGCCTTGGTGACTCGATATATGTCAAAGTTATGGCTTGGAGCTCCGCAAAGGAGATTTGGGACAAACTTCAGAATGTTTATGAAGGAGATGAAAAATTCAAGGAAGCAAAGATTCAAACTTACAGAGGTCAATTCGAACATCTAAAGATGAAAGAAGATGGAAATAATGTAGCTTACTTATTACCAGTTGATTAAACAATGAATGCAATCAGAGGATTGGGAGAATAAGTTGATGAATCTATAATTTTTCAAAATTTACCAAGATCTCTTCTAATGAAATTTGATCCTAATATCTCAGCACTATAAGAAAGAACATATCTGGGCTCAATAAGCATGGATGAACTACATGGAATTTTCATAGCCTATGAAATGAGAACTAAGCAAGAGAATATAGCTACAAAAGAAGTAGAATTCAAAGAATCCAAGAAATCAAATCAAAATGACAAGCAAAAGGAAAAACAAGACAACAACAACAGTGACATCTCAGAAGACAATGAAGAAGTAGCCAACTTTGTTAGAAGACTGAAAAAGGGAACTGGCGGCAAATACAAAGGTAAGATTCCATTGTTTTGTTTTAATTGTGATGGTATTGGTCATTTTTCTAACAAATGTCTCCATAAGAAAAAGAAAATAAATGAAGAAGATGATTCAAATAACAAACAAATGTACAAAGGCAAGAAAACTAAAAAGAAATTCTTCAAGAAAAAAAATTTCACAAAAGACGAAAGCACCTCATAAGACAAAGATGAAGACAATGGAAGTGAGACATAAAGGTTTCTATTCTTGGAAGTATAAGATTCCAATGAAGAAGGCACGGAAGAAGAGTATGAAGAGGAATAAGTTGACTACAAAGAATAATTGTTGAGTGCCATAGAAGTTATAAAAAGGGAAAAGAAGAAAAACAAGTCACTACAGGAAGAACTAAAAAGAAAAGAAGAATCTGAAAGTTCTAACTCTGAAGAACTATAACAAATGATCACTAAATTAAAAATTCAAGTTGAAGAAGATAAAATAATTGAAGAAGAATTCAAATAAAGGTTAGAATAAAGAGACAGGATAATTAAAAATTTGGAGGCAGATATTGTCACATTGAGAAAATATATTAAAAAGAAAAACATGCAGAACAACTCAAAAGTCTTGGATGATATTATCAATAGTCAAAGGAGAAATCATGACAAGTCCAAACTTGGATACAATCAACTAGAAAATGGATCAAGCTCCAAAAAAACAAATCAAGAAACATATCCAAGAAGCTATGCAAAAACAATCAGAGGAAACATAAAGTTTTACAAGGAATATCATAGGGACACTCCTCCACCCAGAAGATTCAGGTTTCAAAATCAGTGACAGTAAAAAACAAGTAGGCCTCAAGAAAAATAAGGATTTAGAAGAGTAACTCATTTAAGAAGATATTCAACTCCCAAGTATCAAACTGTTTTCTTTGGTTTATGTTATGCATTTACTAATTTTGGACTTAAAGATGTAAATTTCAGAGGAAATGGAAGAAATAGAAAAAACTTTGAAAATCATGCAACAAATGGTTATCCAAGAAGGCCTAGTGAAACACAGAGAAGAATATACAACAGGTTTGAATCCTTGAGAACCAAAGTGGAATGCTACAAGTGCAACAATTTTGGACACATGGCCAAATATTGTAGAATGGCAGTCCCTCCTAGAGAATCACAACAAAATAACAATAGTCACAGACAGGAACCTCAACAGAGAATATGGAATAAGAAAGAAGAATCAGTATAACAATGAAGAATGCACACTCTCTTTACAAGATCAACATAAGAAACGTGGTTGGTATGTTGACAGTGGTTGCTCAAAGCATATGACAGGTGATGAGAATAATTTTCTAACATTGAGAAAGGAAAGAGATGGATCAATCTCTTTTGGAAACAATGACTCAGCTAGAATCATTGGAAGAGGAACAGTTAGAATTGGAAACAAAGATACCAAGGCAAAAAAGTTTCTACTAGTTGAAGATACAAAACATAATGTTCTAAGTGCAAGTCAAATGTGTTACCAAGGTCACAAACTTGTGTTTGATTCAAAGAAGTGTGAGATAAGAAAAGCAAGTTCAGGCAGATTGATTGCAACAACTCTAAGAACCTTAAGCAACATATGTAAGGATATTTAGACCCTTAGGAGTTAGTTAAGATATACTTGGTCTATTGTGTTGTTAGGTAAAAGTGTGTTTTCTAGTGTGTTTCTTTAGTATGCATTAGTATGCATTTGTAGTTAGGAAATTCGACGGTCACGATATGTTCCCGACATAGAGTGATATGACAGTTCATACTCTCCTCGATCTTAATGGCCATTGATCTGTGGCTTAACACCCGATTGGTCCATGATCTCTATTTAAATAGCATGGAGGGTCATTTTTCGATGACCAATTATGAGAAACTCTCTTGTAAAATCTCTCTATAATCTTTTTCTTTATATTAATAAACTACTCCAAGTGGTCACGTTGGCTAGGGCCGTGGATGTTTCCCTGTAGGGGTTTTACCACGTGAAAACATCGGTGTGTTGATATGGTTATGTGAGTGGTTACTAAAGGTGTTCATCCTCTGTTGGAATACATTTGTTGTTGAACATGGTATCAAATCCTGTTTGAAGACCCGCTCCTGTTGTAGATAGAGATCCTGAAGCCAAGTTGAATCATCTCCATTTTCTATCATTTTCGTACATTTATGGGTTGAGAGGACTGTTCCATTGCATATGCAACACTCATTTCATACAGGAACACTTTTTTCTTCACTCGAAAAGGTTTCTGTTTTCCCAAGATACGACCATTACAGTGAGATCCGGAGGTATAAAGTTTGAATACACATTTTTTTAATTTTTTGCAGAGAAGTATTTTGGTTTTATTTCGGTTTTGTATTTTTTATTTCTGGGTTGATACTCTTTTAGATCTACATATTCTCTTTTCCTTGCGCTCTATGTGATCTTGGAAAATCAGAAATAGATAGGAAAAGGTTCATCTTCTAGGTAAGCTAACCGAGATCTAACCCTTGTTGTCATTCATAAGCGAAATTTTTTTCTTGTGTGAAAAGAGTTTTTTTTTAGCACGCTCTCCAAGGTCATCTTCCACAACAACAACAACACCCCCAATCCTCATTATGAACATTACAATATGTTTTTCTAGACCATTTGGTTAAAATTTTCCTTATTAAGTAAGAGGTCTTGAGTTCAAGTCTCTCTTTATTTACTTTTTTTTGAAAAAGTTCATGCTAAAATTGTAAAGTGTATTTCACTTAAGTATAAAAGTGAATCACTATAAGTAGCTTTCATATTTTATTTTAGAGTTATTTATTTTGCATGCATCTTTTATTTGTAAAAGTGAGCCCCACTTCTCTTTATAAAAGTGGGTCATTGCATAAAGCAACTTACACTACCACGTGGTCCTTTGGTCACTGTTTATGCATTTTTTTAAAAGGGCATAACTCTCACATCCGAAGTTTGTTTTCAGTGCCATTTTTTTTAAAACTGCATAACTGTTCAAGCTCTTTCCATTCAAATCATCATTTTCAATTTTTAAATCAGTATTATCTACATATTTAATATGGATTCTACAAGTAATCTCTTACTTACTAGAACCAACTACTTCCAATGGAAATCCCATATGGAGGATTTATTAAGAAGTAAAGGCTTGTACCAGATTACCTTGGGAAAGGAAACAACACCCACTGATGCTGATAATAAATCCAAATGGGATAATAGGAATGACGAAGCATGTGGATTAATCAAAATGTCCATCTCTCTTGATTTAAGGTTCCACCTTCAATCAATTGATAAACCCAAAGAAGCTTGGGAAAAGATTGAATCTGTGTTTGGTAAACACAATATTATTCGAGCACAACAGTTAGAAAACCAAGTACTAATTTTGAATCCAAATGATTTTTCTTGCATTGAAGACTATCTATGTAAGTTTAAAACACTCAAAACTTTATGTGAAGAATGTAAGATAAAGATAGATGAAGATCATTGCATCTATCTTATTCTTTATAAGCTAGGTAGTGCATATTGTGTGTTTGTATCTACCTTTTATGCCATACAAGAAGCTGTAGGGGTAGCTTATCAAAAACCTAGTCTTGAGAACTTTTGTGATTCTTTGATTAGAGAGCAAGATAAGCTAGTACAACTTGGAGTGATGAGCACTGCAGGTACCTCCAACAAAGCCTTAGTTGTCCATAAAAAAGATAAACCCAAGAATCCCAAGAAGCAACATCCTCGCCACAACAATAAGAAATATAAGGGTCCCAAACCCACTCAGATAGCTTTTTCTCCTAATGGAGACAAAGGAGAAAAATATAAAAATAAGAATACTAACAGACATTGCCACTTTTGTGATAAAGATGGTCATGATGAGTCCAAATGTTTCAAGAATATGGTAGCTTTAGAAGCAATGATGAAGAAGCACAACATCAGTATTGATTCTACTTCTTCTTCTTCTCATGGACATGCACTTTCTGCTTCTAGTTTTTCCTTCAATACACCTTCTACTTCTACTTCTGATAAGTGGCTTATTGATTCTGGAGCACCTTATCATATGGCTAAGGATAAAGACATATTTTATACTCTAAATGAATGTAACACCAAGAAAATATTTGTTGGTAATGATAGATCTCTTAGTGTTGAAGGATCTGGAACAGTAGAAGTAGAAAATGGCCATTTCAATGATGTATTATGTGTTCCAAGTCTTTCTTGTAACCTTCTATCAGTATATCAAATCACTCATTTAGGTGAAGGTAAAACCGTAGAGTTTTCCCCTCACCAAGTTGTAATCAAGGATCTAAAAGATCCTAATCATGCTCTTGCAACTAGAATTGCTGATGATATTACCAGGTTGTACAAGTTTGACAACTTTGGGTTATCATATTTTTCATCAGTTTTTATTTCTCATAGCGATGACTTGAGCAAACTTTGGCATGAGTGGTTTGGTCATCTAAACTATTGCTCATTACAACAACTATGTAATCAATAGATGGTGATTGGTATTCCTCTTGTTTCATGCAGAGATGGCGTTTGTGTCGGTTGTGTTCTCGGCAAACATCATCGGGATATTTTTGACAATCATGCCTCTTGGCACACCTCAGGTCCTTTGCATCTTGTTCACAGTGATTTGTGTGGTTCACTTTCTTCTCCTTTTTTTGGGTGCAAGTATTTCTTAACTTTCATTAATTACTTTTCCAAATGAACTTGGGTTTACTTCTTAAAACTTAAGAGCAAAGTTTTTGACAAGTTTTTGGCCTACAAGGTCCTTGTAGAAAAGCAATCTGGACATCAAATTCAAAGGTTAAGAATATATAATGAAGGCAAATATGTGAACAATAATTTTACAAGTTACTGCACTACACAGGGAATCCAAATGCAACACACTGTTCCATATACACCACAACAAAATGGTGTTGTTGAGAGAAAGAACCGCACATTAAAAGAAATGGCTAATTGTATGATCCAATCTAAGGGATTAATTCTAAAGTATTGGGTGGAAGCCATCAACTGTGCAAATTACATAGTAAATCGCACTCCCACAAAGGCTCTTAAAAATATAACACTGGAAAAATCTTGGACTAAAATTAAACCAGATGTAAGTCACTTCCGTGTATTTGGCAGTATAGCATGGGCTCACATTCCTGATGAGAAAAGGAAAGCATTGCATCCTAAAAGTGAGAATTGTATATTTGTTGGTTATTTTGAATATGTCAAAGGTTACAGACTTCTTCAATCACATTGTAATGAAATTATTATTAGAAGAGATGTTAAATTTGATGAAAATCTCTTGGCATGCGAGCCTAATTCGGTGTTTGTGCCTTCTTTGGCCTACGAACCTAATTCGGTAGTTGTGCCTTCTTCGGCCTATGAGCCATATTTGGCATTTGTGCCTTCTTATGATCTAGTTTCTTCTTCAGATGATGACAGTGAGGATGAAAATCCACATGTTCTTGCTCACCCTCCTCCAGATGAGTCCTTTGAACCTGAACCAACACCAGCTCCACCGCTTCCAAGATGGGTCCGTTCAACACAAGAAGCAGCTAGTGATACTTTTAGTGATCCTTTAGATTAGTGTCAGAGATGTTCATAGTTCCAGCGAGCCTCTTCTCTTTTGGCTCAAGTTTCAGAAACTCATGATCCAGAGACATTTGGAGAAGCCTTAGGTCATCCAGATTGGGATACAACAATGAATGAAGAGTATCGTTCTTTAATGACAAATGATACTTGGGATTTTATACCTCTTCCAAAAGGAAGAAAACTTGTTAGATGCAAATGGGTCTATAGAACTAAGAATGCATCAGATGGAAGTGTTGAAATACACAAGGGTCGATTAGTTGCCAAAGGATTTTCCCAAGTTGAAGGAATTAACTATAATGAAACCTTTTCCCCTATAGAAAAAATGAATTCCATCCACCTTGTTCTTTCCCTTGTTGCCTCACATAAATGGTAGGTCCATCAGATGGATGTTAAATCCGCCTTCTTTCACAGATATTTGCAAGAAGAAATCTACATGGAACAACCTCCTAGCTATGTCCAGGATGACTAGCCTTGTTTTTCGCCTCAAGAAATCTCTTTATGGTCTCAAGCAAGCTTCATGAGCTTGGTATGCCAAAATGGATAGTTTTCTTATTGCCACTGGATTCTCTAGATTCCATTCTGATCCTAATGTCTATACCAAGAAAGTAAGAAGCCATCTCATAATACTTGTCCTTTATGTTGATAACCTTATCCTTACTGGTAGTGAATCAAAACTTTTAAACCATGTGAAAACCAGCCTTAAGACGAAATTTGAAATGACAAACTTAGGCTTTTTGCACTATTTCCTTGGTCTCCAAGTTTTGAAAACCAATGAAGGAATTTTTCTTTCCCAGTCTAAGTATGCTTGTGACCTTCTTCGTCACTTTCACATGGATGATTGTAAACCAAACCCTTCTCCCTTCCAGTTTGGAATCAAGCTTACTGCCACCTGTACTTCTCCTAAAGTTGATGCCACCCTGTACCATCAGTTAGTTGGTAGCCTCTTATACTTGACTCATACCCGTCCTGATCTTTCCTTTATTGTTGTTCTTGTTTCCCAGTATATGCAAACGCCCCATGAAAGCTATTGGAAAGCAGCTAAAAGGATACTTTGCTATGTTCATGGTACAATTCAGTTTGGGATAAATTACAGTTTAGGGGGGACTCCTTTATTGGTTGGTTTCACTGATTCAGATTGGGCCAATGACCCTGATGATCGGAAGTATACTACAAGTTATGTTTTCATCCTTGGTTCAAGACCTGTCACTTGGGCCTATAAGAAAAAATAGGCTATTGCACTTTCTTCAGCAGAAGAAGAGTACCGAGCAATGGTAAATGCAAGTTAGGAAGCCCTGTGGCTTTGACATATCCTTTCAGAGTTTGGATTCCAACACCAGCATCCGACCAGCCGTTGGTGTGACAATCACAGTTGCATCATGCTTGCCAAAGACCTAGTTCAAAATCAGCATAGCAAACACATCGAGCTACACATGCACTTCATCATAAAGCTCATTCATGATCAAGTTATTGAAGTGATCTTTTTCCCTATAGAAGATCAAGTTGCAGACATTTTCACAAAGTCTCTTATAGAAGTGAAGTTTTCCAAACTTTGATCTATGTTAGGAGTTCAGGAAGTTGTCATTAAGGGGGGATAGGCTCTAATGCCTCCTTCCTTCTCCTAT
Organism: Picea engelmannii; assembly: GCA_009831015.1. Taxonomy (NCBI): domain Eukaryota; kingdom Viridiplantae; phylum Streptophyta; class Pinopsida; order Pinales; family Pinaceae; genus Picea; species Picea engelmannii. Next base: position 638,630 of record ML778768.1, read on the forward strand.
TTTGTCACTACTGTAAATCCTTCAATCCTATCCCAAATTGTTCTTATGGGGGGATGTTAGCATATTTAGACACTTAGTAGTTAGTTAAGATCTACTTGGTATATTGTGTCATTAGGTAAAATTGTGTTTTCTAGTGTGTTTATTTAGTATGCATTAGTATGCATTTGTAGTTAGGAAATCCGATGGTCAGGATATGTTCCCGACATAGAGTGATCCGATGGTTCATACTCTCCTCAATCTTAACGACCATTGATCCATGGTTGAACACTCGATTGTTCCATGATCTCTATTTAAAGAGCATGGAGGGTCATTTGCTGATGATCGATTGTGAGAAAATCTCTTGTAAAATCTCTCTGTAATCTTTTTCTTTGCATTAATAAATTGCTCCAAGTGGTCGCGTTGGTTGGGGTCGTGGATGTTTCCCCGTAGGGGTTTTACCACGTGAAAACATCGGTGTGTTGATATTTGATCTGGTTATGTGAGTGGTTATTGAAGGTATTCGTCCTCTGTTGGAATGTCTATTGTTGTCGAACAACATATATATATATATATATATATATATTAAGTGAAATTGGAAATGAAAAATGTTGTCTAGCAAAGGAAGATGAAGTTTGGATATGGCATAGAAGAATGGGTCACATAAACTTTGATAACCTTTTCAAAATCAGAAAAAAGGAAGCAGTCACAGAAATGCCTCAGATCACAATGCCAACCAACACTTTATGCAAGCATTGTCAACAAGGAAACCAAACAAATACCAAGTTCAAATTAAAGGAATACTCCACAACAAGACCACTGGAAATTGTGCATATTGATCTAGTTGGACCAACTAGAACAAAGGGTTTAAAAGGTGAGAAATATTTTATGTTATTGGTTGATGATTATACAAGGATGACTACAGTTTGTTTTCTCAGGAAAAAGTCAGAAGCTTTCGATAACTTCAAGGTATACAAGGAAACAGTTGAAAATCAAATGGATTCAAAAATCAAATGTTTGAGATCTGATAATGGAAGAGATTTTACTTCAAAGGATTTTATGGATTTTTGCAGCAAGAATGGAATAAAAATGCAATTCTTCATTGCTAGGACACCTTAACATAACGGAGTTATCGAAAGGAAGAATGGGAAAGAACATGAAATGGCTTGAAGAATGTTAATGGTTTCCAAATTGATAGATGTATTTTGGGCACATGCAGTACATACAATATTTCACATTCAAAATAGAGTAATGCTTAGAAACAATAGTGATAAAACACCCTACGAGCTATGGAAAGGAAGACCATTGAATGTGAAGTAATTCAGAGTTTTTAGAATAAAATGCTACATCAAAAGAGAAGATGGAAGAATGGGAAAGTTTGATTCTCATGTGGACAAAGGCATACTTGTTGGGTACTCAAGTACAAGGAAAGAATACAAATGTTTCAATCTAAGGCTCAAAAATGTTGTGGAAAGCATCAATGTGATAGTTGATGAGACAAGTGAGTGTAAAATAAAAGAAGAAGAAAATGAGTTAGTCGAACAAGTTCACGAAGAAGAAGCAAATGATGAAGAAGTAGAAGGGGAAGATGACAAATCAGATAGAAGTAGAAGAGAAAGAATAACAAGTACCTCCAAAGACACCTAGAAAATGAATACATAAGAATCATCCCTCAGATCATATTATCAGGAACAAAGATGCAGGAGTTGAGACTATAAGAAGAACTCATTCACTAGATAAACTACAACTCACACTCTTATCGTCGATTGAACCAAACCAATTTGAAGAAGCTAGCAAGGATGAATTCTGGATAAAGGCCATGAATAAAGAGTTGGATCAAATAGAGAAGAATGACACTTGGGAATTGGTTCCAAGACCAAGGCACAAGAATTTTATTGGCACAAAGTGAGTCTTTATAAATAAATTGAATGAATATGGGAAGGTTACCAGGAATAAATCTAGACTGGTATGTAAAGGATATGCACATGTTGAAGGTATCGAATTTGAAGAGACATTTTCCCCAGTTTTCAGAATGGAAGAAATCAGATTGATCCTAGTTTATGCATGCTCCAATAATATTAAAGTGTATCAGATGGACGTGAAATCGACCTTTCTGAATGGGGAACTAGAAGAAGAAGTCTACATTGAGCAACCGGAAGGATTCTAGTTGTCAAAAAATGGAGATTATGTTTGCAGGTTGAAAAAAGCATTGTATGGTCTCAAACAAGCCCCCATAGAATGGTATGACATATTAGACAGATACTTATAGCAACAACGTTTCAATAAAGGAAATGCAGACAACAACCTCTACATCAAGGTAACTCAAGATAGTATTTTATTAATTGAAGTTTATGTTGGTGATATTATTTTTGAAAGTGATGATGATAGGTTGAGCCAGAAATTTGCAAAATATATGAAGAATGAATTTGAAATGTCATTACTTGGAAAACTATCCTTCTTTCTGGGTCTTCATATATGTCAATGAAATCAAGGAATTTTTATTTCTCAAACCAATTATATCAGATAAATGATAAAGAGGTTCGAAATGGAAGATTGCAAACCAATCAATACTCCTAAGAAAACCAATTGCAAGTTAAGTAAAGATGATGATTCAAAGTCTACAGATCAGAGGCAGTATAGGTCAATGATTGGTAGCTTAATTTTTCTAACAACATCCAGACTATATGTAATGCAGGAAGTTGGACAGGTGGCACAATTTCAAGCAGCACCAAAGGAATCACACGTTCTATGAGTAAGGAGAATATTCATATATCTCAAGGTTACATAAGGGTTTGGATTATGGTATCCAAAAGGAAAGGGTCTATCACTTATTGCCTACACAGATGAAGATTGGGAAGGTTGCATTGATTACTAGAGAAGTACAAGTGGATCAACGTTCTACTTGGGTGAGTTTTTGGTATCTTGGATAAGCAAGAAACAGTCATCAGTATCGTTTTCTACAGCCGAAGAAGAGTATATTGCAACAACATGTTGTACACAGGTTCTATGGATGAAACAAACTCTGACAAATATACAGGTTGAGTATGATGATCCCATTTCGATATACTGTGATAATACAAGAACCATCAATATCTCAAAGAATACATTAATGCACTCCAAGACGAAGCACATTCCAATCAAGTATCACTTTCTACGAGAATAGGTTGTAGAGAAGAAAATTAGAGTTGAATATGTGGGAACAAAAGAACATGTTGCAGATATCTTTACAAAACTACTTTCAAAGGAATCTTTTGAGTATCTTCGACACAGACTCAGAGTAATTTCTACTCAAAATGAATGATTTTTAATCCTTACATTATATGTCTTATATTTACATGAGGAAGCACCATTAAGAGGAAAATTTAGTTTGGGGGGGCAGTTTCAGGAAGAGTTCAGTTAGGGGGAGCAACCCTAACGAGAAGTTACCTTTTCCATTGATGTCAAAGGGGGAGATATTCATAAGATGCATTGAAAGAGAGTTAGATGCTTGGAGAGAGAGAGAGAACAAAGGCATGATTCTAGAGGGATATTTCAAGGGATATACATATTTTAAAATATACATATATACCAAGAGAAATAAAATAAAATATGGGATATTTCAAGGGATATACATATATGATTGAGGATATTTGTGGTACATGCTTGAGATATTTTTGTTGTGAAGTGGTTGTGAATTTTTTGGTGTAGTGTGAAGCTAAATATGAGTGAGGTATTGATTTCTAGTCCATGTGAGGGTTATTACACTTGTTCATGATTATACACACATATGTGGCACATGAATAGAGAGATATAGATGCACTTGGTTAATGGATATATAAGTTGATGTATGCATGGGATACAACTAAATATAAAACATAGTTACAGGTTGCAGGTTTATGATAGAGGAAACAAAGTGTTTGAAGTTTCAGAGAAGGTGAAAACCCTATTTTTTTGAAGGTGTATGCAGGCTGCAATAGAGACAGGGTGTGTGCATACATAGGTTGTAGTATAGACAAGGCATGTACATATGCAAGATGTAGTATATACAGGTCGTGTGCATGTTGGGTTTTGTTGGTACAGGTTGAGTATTGGTACAAGTTGATTACAGGTCAATGGAACAGGTTGGTTATAGGTCGGTGGTACTAGTTGGTACAATTTTACAGTGGTATATCTCATAGTGACAATGTGGAAGTGATTTCATCATTTGACATTTATATTTCAGGGCGACAAGATGGGGCAAGGATAGGTGGTGTTAGCGTCAGAAGTCAGTCCTGGATTGCTTGCAGGAGCAGAGCCCAACGCCCATCAGTTTTATGTCACGATTTGTTTAATGGGGTGATTGAATGGGTAAAGACTCAAGAAGGTATAGCTTTAACTCAGGAAACCGGGCCTGGTATGTAGAAAGAAAGGGAGGTCTTGATCCAACTTCTGTCAGTAGATGATTAAAGGGTGGTAGATGGAAGACTTGTGAGAAGGGTGAGCAAGACTGCCTCGGGCGACAGTTTTTCGGAAGCTTGAGGATGAAAAACTCAGAAGCCAATATCCTCTTGGTCCAGAGCTTCAAGGAGCTGAGGGGTGACTCAACTGAATCCTCCAATTCCAAGTCGTTCAGCGCTAAGAAAATCACAGGAACCGATTAGAAACAATGCAACTGTTACAGTGATCCAACCTACATCATCCTATAACAACTACAACTTGACTGGATCCTCCAATTCTGAGTTGTTCTAACACAGTAAACAAAGAGATGGAAAAGAGGCCGACATCCATAAAGTAAGAAGTCTCAAATGCCTTATACATTAAATAGAGCAACCAGCAGTTCATCAAAACTTTACAATCGGGAGCCTTTCTCAACCATCCATGCTTACAAAATACAAAAACTAAGTCTATATACTCAGGAAAATTCGCCTAAAAGAGGCGTGCCCAGTCACCCAAGGCTTGGTGTCTTTTCAGTCAAATTCGTACTGATGTCCTTCTTCAAGTGCCACCTTAACTGCGCATGGCTCCTGCAAGGGGAGTAGCTGAGCCATTAAGTGTCGAGCTAGTGTGTGCAAACTTCTCTGTCTAGTTGAGGACTTTGGCATGGATTTTTTGGAAAAAACGGTACATAGGACCCTCTCGGGTAGACAACTTGCCAAATATTCCATACCTTACACTTAATGGGTGAGGAGAGGTTTCAACCACCCCGTCTCACCTTCATTTACTCCAAGTGAAAACCAGGACTGAGGTCGAATCAGATGGCACTTGGAGATTGTGATGATCCTTTCGGTGACTGGACTCGACACCCTTGGCCGCTTTTGCATAGCTCTTTCTATTTTCACATGTGACCACGGGCTGTGACCCTGTGTTTATTCTCAAAGGCGCTTTCAGCGTTTGTGAATAGGAAGGGGTTGATCCTTGCTTCTTAAAATCACAATGAGAGAAATGTCGAGATGGCTTGAGTTGGCGCCATGCGTTCGTCTCAGATTTGACAGTACTGAGTTCACTCGGCGATGTTGTGGGCCCGGGTCCTAGACGCTCCTAGCACTTCACGTTTCATGGATATGGAGGAGCTATTACTTGTGTGTCGAAGTCACGATGGGCGAAAAGGCGAGGGGCCTCATCGTGCACCACGTGTCCCCTTTGGATGGACGACTGAGACTGCTCTGTGATACTGCAAGCCCAACTCTTGGCGCTTTCAGCGCTTCGGGGTTCAGGGTTTCGAGATATAGAATGACAAAGAACCCTCACCCTTTGAACTCCCGAATGTCGAAAAATCGACGTGACTAGATATCACGCCACATGTCCTTTGGATGGACTAGTGCTATCCATCACGCTAATATCAGTGCATCTCTGCTAGCCGCGATTTCCCCCCAACCGTTGATCTGCTCCTATGGATGGATCCTAACCGTCAACAATATAATCTTGCCCGCTTACTTGCTTGGAAGCCAAAAATGATATTTTGCTATGCTGCGCTCGGGCGCTTCTCGCGCCACTTGTAGACCTGAACGCTCTTGTGTCTCGAACAATAAATGTTACTAACATTAGGCTCCATGGGGGATAGAGTCGTCCCTGTGATGCTCTAAGGACTCATTTTGCAGTTTCAGTGCCTTGTTGTTGGGCTATGGGGTCATTTATTTAAAACTTAAAGTCAGAAAGAAAAAAAATATTTACAACCGTGAAAGAGCCATGTGCGGCTCAAGAGAAAAATCTTTTTAGGAAATGCCCATTCACAGGGCCATTGAAAGCTTCTCGATCTTTCAAATCCCATAACCTGTAGGTATTATTCAAGAATTCTTAGGAGACTTTGAAAGGCCCGATCCACAGGGCTTAGAATTTTTCGTGCTTGCCTTTATCTTGTTTAGGAGCATCCCATTTCAGTACCAGGTCTCCTATTCAAAATTCTTCCTTCTTGGCCTTCTTATCAAAAACCTTCTTGATCCTTTGTTGATGGTCCTAAATTTTGTCCATTACTTTCTCCCTAGCTTGCTAGACCTCCACTAGCTGATGAATCCTTCTGATCATGTCATCAGGCTCCTCTTGATGATCCTGGAGGAATTTAGCTACAAGAATGACTAGATGATAAGGAAAAACAACCTCTGCTCCATAGACTAATTAGAAGGAGAGACGCCTATAGATCTCTTTGTGGTCACTCGATTGGCCCATAGAGAAAATTTCAATCTTGAATGCCAGGCCTTCTTGTTGTCTTCCAACAGCCTTTTGATGATCCTTATCAGGATTTTGTTGGAGGATTATACTAAACCATTGCCCTGGGGATAATATGGGGTGGAGTGAATCAGTTTGATCCCAAATTGCTCACAGAACTTGGCTAACAACTCATCCCTAAAAGAGGTTGTGTTATCAGTGACAATATTACTTGGGCAGTCAAATCTTGTGATGATATCTTCCAGGAATCCAATCATTACCTTGTGGGAAGCACTCCTGGTGGGGATAGCTTCAATCCACTTGGTAAAGAAATCTGTAGCTGTCAGGATCCGTCTGTGTTGCCCACTGGAAGCGGGGTGAATTTATCCAATGAAATATAGGCCCCATTACTGGAAAGGTACTGAGACAACCACAGGATTTAATGGAAAAGACTTGAGTTGTTTCTTTCCTGCAAATCTTTGACATTGGATATAGGCTCTAACTCCTCTATGGACATCAGTGAACAAGGTGGGCTAGTAGTACCCGGATCTGAGAATTTTGTGGGTTGTGGCCTTCCAGAAATGGTGCCCTCCACATAGGTCATTGTGAAATTCAACCATGATCCTATCAGCCTCTTACGGATCCATGCATTTTAAAATCACCCCCAGGGGATCTCTCTAGTATAAAATTTGATCGACAAGGTAGTATCTGACTACCTTGAGCTTCAGAGCTCTTGCTTTGTTTCTTTGTAGGTCGTCTGGTGGCTGCAACTCTTGCAGAAAGTATATGACATCCTTATACCAAGGACATCGATCCAATGGGGGCTCCCTTTGAGGGTCTATTTCAGACAGCCGACCCTGCTGAATTCCTGAGCATTCGTTGATGAACCTTATCCCCAAAGCTTGGTAATTGGCTTCAGCCAACATCTTGGCTAAACCTTGACCTTTGATCAATTTGGTAGGCTTTATTTCCAGGTCAAATTCCAGAATCCTGGCTATCCACTTACTCCTTCTCTCATCTATGTCAGGCTGACTAAGAATGTCTTTAATAGCAGCTAAGGGGACATAAGCGATGATTTTTGACTGCAGGACATAGATTCTAAATGCCTTGAAAGCCTTTACCAAGGCATAGGCCTGATTCTCCATAGTGTCATACCTGACTTCGACATCCCTCAATGCTTGGCTGAAATAGGCAACAGGCTGCTCTAGCCCAACCTCATTTGTCTATAATAAAACAACAACCACCGTGTCAGGTGAGGCAAAGGAGAAAATGATGAAATCCTTTGAGTAATCGGGGCTGATAAGCACAGGGGATTTAGTCAGGGCCTTCTTTATTTGCTCAAAGGAATGTCGCGATTTAGAAGTCCACCTCACTTCATTTCCTTTCCTTAACATGGTTGTTATAATTTTTACCTCCTCAGGAAAGTTAGGCACAAACCTCCTCAAAAAATTAATCTTACCAAGGAAAGATTGGACCTACTTTTTGGACCTCGGGATTGATAAGGCTTGTATTACCTCAATTCTTCTAGGGTCAATCCTGACTCCTTCCGTTGATACTATGTGGGCTAGTAACTTTCCCTCCTGCATGGAAAACAAGGATTTCTTGGGGTTTAATGAAATGCCAAAACTCCTACATTTCAGGAAAACCTTTCTGAGATGACAACAATGCTCTTTATCAGATTTTGAAAATACTGTGATGTCATCCAGATAGACGACCACAAATTTATCCTTTTTCCCAACGAAAGTTATGTCCATGGCATGCTAAAACGTTGCCTTTGCATTCATTAATCCAAACGACATCTCGGTATACATGAATGTGCCCCATGGAGTGGTAAATGTTGTCTTTTCCCTGTCCTCAGGTAGAACAGAGACTTGATTGTATCTAGAGAAAACATCGATCATGGACTTCCTGAATGCTCCTATTACCCTCTGCAGTATATGTTCCATCTTTGGTAAGGGATATTTTTCCTTTCGTGAGCTCCTGGTCAGGTTTCTGAAGTCTACACAGAGCTTGATTTCTCCATTCTTTTTCCTTACTGGTACCAAGTTGGCCAGCCACTCTGAATATCTCAGTGGTACGATGATCTGGGCTTGTAGCAGCTTCTTCACTTCCCTCTCCATAATAGGCAGCAGCATAGGATTGATCTGTCTTATCTTCTTCCTAAATGGCTTTGCCTCCCCCTTTAATGGGATTTTATGCTCAATGACAGAAGTGTCATACGTTTTGAGGTCTTCGTAGGTCCAGGTGAAAACATCAACAAATTCCTTCAAAATCCCAGCGTATTCAGACCTCTGCTCCTTTGTCATACTTCTTGACAATTTGACCAGCTTGGGCTCGCTCTTAGTGCCGATGTTGCACTGAATTGTATCAGCGTCACCTTCTGAGATCTTCTCCTTTAACCCCACATCATTCCTATCAAAGAGCCTTTCCAAAGGAGCCAGTCCCCTTGGAATATGATTGTTGGGTAGATGCACAAAGTTACGCTCTACAATCTTATTCAGAAAATTACCCCCATCAAGCTTTTCTTCAGAGACAGAGTCTTGGTTGATATGCATCTCTGAAAAATTCTTCGTCAGTCTCCAAGAACTTCTTGATCTCGAGATCATCCTCGAATACCTTCCAATGTTTGACGTTGTTAGGTATGGAGGGCCTGTATTTTACTTCTACATCATATCTGAATTTGGGCGGCAAGGGTACTTTGAAATTGCTTGCTGATGTAGCCAAGGAATCTGCCATTGTGTTCTCCTCTCTTGGGATGAAAGAAATGTTAAATGCTGAGAAGAAACTGTCAATTAAGTCCCATACCTCATTTCTATAACTCCTGAGTCGAGGATGCTCAGCCTGATAATCACTTCTGATCTGTAGGACCACCAACTCTGCATCACCGAACACTGCTACCTCCTGAATTCCCATTTCCCTCGCAACTCTTAATCCTAGAACAAGAGCTTCATATTCTGCCACATTGTTGGTAGCTTCAAATTCTAGTTTGTATGACAAAGATATGGTTTCTTGAGCAGGTGATACAAAAATTACCCCAGCACCAGTGCCTTCCCTAGAAGAGGCTCCATCAAAAAACATTTTCCAGATGGGGGAGATGGGGGAAGAACATTCATGAGGAGTGGTGGGCTGCTTTCTGAGTTTTAAGGAAGGCTCGGGAGCATTAGTGAGTTGTAGTACACTGGAACCTAAATCAGTGTCTAAGGCAAAAATGGGATGGTTGGTAGGGTTGGCCTCATCACTGATTATATAGGCCAGTTGGGCTTCCCTATATAGCCTCCTATGTTCTCCTCCAAACACTGGGATAGTAGCATATGTGAGGTCCATATTCAAAGTTCCCCCCAGTATTTTTATCTAAGACCTTGATAAAAATATACCAAACTTGGGGGGGACATTAGCCACTACAATATCCATGACCACACTTTTCATGGGCAACTGAAACAAGGTCACAACCAGGTCTTTGATGACTCCTAGACATTGAACTTTTCTGGAGTCAAAGGAATAGAGGTCATGATAGGCTTGGGTGACTTCCAGCCCTAACTCTTCCATGAAATTTTTGGGCATGAGGTTGTGAGAAGCCCCCGAATCCATCAGGCAATTGTGCAATACCTTGTCATGTATGTTCAAGGAAGTGTAGAAGGGAGGGGATGAGTCATTCTTGTCTTCTACCATAGAACCTAGAATAACTTCAGGCTTTTCATCTTGCAAATTGATGGAGTCTGTGGGAAGACATGAGATCTCAGACTGTAAAATCTCAGAGAAGTGTTTCTTGAACCCTTCATGTTTAATAAATTCGGTTAGGGGCACAGGGATTCTGATTTTTTGAATTTCATGCTTGAAGTTAAAAGAAGAGGTAAGCTTCACGATTTCTCTTATTTCAGAAACATGACTCTGGACTATGGGAGAGAGGGGTCAAGGCTTCTTACCTCTGTGACTGTCTGCTACTTCATTAGAAGGTTTCTCTATTCTAGTGGACTTCTCAGGGACATCAGGTGCTACTATCTTTTTCTTAGACCTCAGATCTTATCTGCCTTGGCTGCCACTAGTCTTGTTTCCCTTTCTCAGTTCATTTAGCTGACTGTCCATGAGAGACTCCTCGTATGATTATTGAGTGATATGAGGAAAAGGGGGAGTGTCCCTGAAGAAATGGTATTCAGGATCAATCTCATCTGTTTCCCCTTCTTCCCCCTCGGCCACAAAATTGTTTTGAAAAGGGGCCTGAATCTTTTGGTCTTCGCTGTCTCTTCCCCTCTCCCTTTGCACAGTTGGGGAAGTAATATTGTTTGGCCTCCTGAAACCTCCTTTTTTTTCAGCATTTTGGGGGGACTTGTATGCTTTCCTCCCCTCCACCTTCATTCTCTCCATCTCTGCAGACAAAGACTTCACCATCCTAGTCAGCTCATCCACTTGAGGGTGGGGCACCGATGGGCCAGAAGTTGAGGCTTCTGACCTTCCCTTTCTTCTGTCTGTGTCGGCCTTGTTCCTCAGTCTTTCAGTTTCTAATACATTAGATTCCACTTCTATGGCCGCATATTGCATTTGAGCTAAGGAGGTGGCTCTTCTTTCTCTCAATAAAAGATAGAAATCAGGGCCAAACGCACTAGCATAAGAAATCTTGGCCGAGGATTTTGAGGGTTTTATTTCGGCAGGAATTTTATTATAAATCTTATTGAATCTTTTGGAGAAGTCATAGACAGACTCTCCTTCCATCTTCTTCAAAGATCCGAACTCTGTCATGTAATACATGAAATCATTCCTATCTCCCCACTGCCTCGGGAAAACATTATCCAAGGCTTCGATCCCAGCAATAGATCCAGGGGCCAATCCTCTAAACCACTTCCTCACCTCACCATCCAGGCTCTGGACGAAGACTCTCATCCAGACATCTTCATTTTCAATGTTCAGGTTGTCTGCATAACTGTAGAAAGAAGCCAGGTGTTCTTCCACGGTTATGTCCCCTTCCCCAGTGAACTTGGGCATATACTTCAAGTAATCTCCAGTAGGGACGGGATTTATAGGATGGGGTAGGATTAAGGGGGCATATCTGGCAGCGACTATGGCGTCTATTATATTTAGAGGGGGATTAGCACCAGCCATAGGAATATTAGGTGGAGGAGATCCTGGAGGAGAAGGAGTTCGCAAAGGGGCTACTGGGAAAGAGTCTCGAAGTGAAATGGGAAACAAAAGGGGATTTAAAGAGAATGTTAACGAGTTCAAATCAACAAATGCTCCTCTTTGTGTAGGAGTGGTAACAGTAACAAGAGGAGAAGTAGTAAAGATAGGAGTGGGGAAATCTTCTGTAGTCCTGGGTCTACGCCGAGGTACAACTTCAGAGGAGACGGGAGTGACAAGGATTTCTCCCTCCAATCCTAGACTAGGAGGGGAAAACTCAGCAGGAACACTCCCAAAATTTAGGAAATGGGAAACCTCAAAAAGAGTTCTATTAAGAAACTGAGGAGGAGAAAATGGAGTTCCTACAGAAGGGGATGGCGGATTACTTAGTTCAGTGGTGGAAGTTTTTTCTTCAGGGGCCTTTCCTTTTCTGAGAACTACCTCTGGATCAGTTTCAAGTGTAGCTAGAGGCAATTGTGGATGAGACCGTGTGTGTCTACCTCTGAAAGCCACAATTAACATGGCAAGTTCACCACAGTGGAGGCATCACAATGGAGTCACTAGGTGCACAGTAGCAATATTCAAAGGCTCTGATACCTGATGCACCTTCAAAATCAGAGGCTCAATGTCATTCAATCCCGAGGAAAATTTTCAACTTCGTCCCCCGCAACGGCACCAGAAATTTTAGTGTCATAAGTCACTCCTGGATTGCTTGCAGGAGCAGAGCTCAACGCCCATCAGTTTTATGTCACGATTTGTTTAATGGGGTGATCGAATGGGTAAAGACTCAAGAAGGTATATCTTTAACTCAGGAAATCGGGCCTGGTATGTAGAAAGAAAGGGAGGTATTGATCCAACTTCTGTCAGTAGATGATTAAAGGGTGGTAGATGGAAGACTTGTGAGAAGGGTGAGCAAGACTGCCTCGGGCGACAGGCCTTCAGAAGCTTGAGGATGAAAAACTCAGAAGCCAAGATCCTCTTGGTCTAGAGATTCAAGGAGCTGAGGGGTGACTCGACTGAATCCTCCAATTCCAAGTCGTTCAACGCTAAGAAAATCACAGGAACCAATTAGAAACAATGCAACTGTTACAGTGATCGAACCTACATCATCCTATAACAGATACAACTCGACTAGATCCTCCAATTCCGAGTTGTTCTAACACAGTAAACAAAGAGATGGAAAAGAGGCTGACATCCATAAAGTAAGAAGTCTCAAATGCCTTATACATTAACCAGAGCGACCAACACTTCATCAAAACTTTACAATCGGGAGCCTTTCTCAACCATCCATGCTTACAAAATACAAAAACTGAGTCTATATACTCAGGAAAATTTGCCTAAAAGAGGTGTGCCCAGTCACCCAAGGCTTGGTGTCTTTTCAGTCAAACTCGTACTAATATCCTTCTTCAAGCGCCACCTTAACTGCACATGGCTCCTGCAAGGGGAGTAGCTGAGCCATTAAGTGTCGAGCTAGTGTGTGCAGACTTCTCTGTCTAGTCAAGGACTTCGGCATGGCTTTTTTGGAAAAAATGGTACATAGGACCCTCTCAGGCAGACAGCTTGCCAGATCTTCCATACCTTACACTTAATGGGTGAGGAGAGGTTTCAACCACCCCTTCTCACCTTCATTTACTCCAAGTGAAAACCAGGACTGAGGTCAGATCATATGGCACCTGGAGATCACAATGATCCTTTCAGCGACTGGACTCGACACCCTTGGCCGCTTCTACACAGCTCTTTCTATTTTCACATGTGACCACGGGCTGTGACCCTGCGTTTATTCTCAAAGGTGCTTTCGACGTTTGCGAATAGGAAGGGGATGATCCTTACTTCTTAAAATCGCTATGAGATAAATGTCGAGATGGCTTGAGTTGGCGCCATGCGTCCCTCTCAGATCTGACAGTACTGATCTCACTTGACGATGTTGTGGGCCCGGGTCCTAGACGCTCTTGGTACTTCGCATTTTAGGGATATGAAGGAGCTGCTACTTGTGCGTCGGAGTCATGATGGGAGAAAAGGTGAGGAACCTCATCGCGCACCACGTGTCCCCTTTGGATGGACGACTGAGACTGCTCCATGATATTGCGAGCCCAACTCTTGGCGCTTTAGGCGCTTCGGGGTTCAAGGTTTCAAGATATAGAATGACATAGAACCCTCACCCTTTGAACTCCTGAATGTCAAAAAACCAACGTGACTAGATCTCATGCCATGTGTCCTTTGGATGGACAGCTGCTATCCATCGCGCTAATCTTAGCACAACTCTGCTAGCCGCGATTTTCCGCCAACCATTGATCTGCTCCTATGGATGGATCCTGATCGTCGAAAATATAATCTTGCCCGCTTACTTGCTTGGAAGCCAAAAACGAGATTTTTCCATGCTGCGCTTGGGCGCTTCTCGTGCCACTTGCAGACCTAAACACTCTTGTGCCTCGAACGAGAAATGTTACTAACAGGTGGTTGTAGCCACCTTCTAATTGTAGCTGGAGAACATAGGGGGTTGTATGCTCCTTCTGGTTGTAGCCAGAGAATTTGGGAGTTGGAGCTTCCCTCAAGTTGTAGTCCAAACATATAGGGGGTCAGAGCCTCCTTCCAGTTACAGCTAGAGAACAAACGAAGTCGGTGCTTCCAATGAATGTAATTCTTAAAGACATATAAGAAAAAGAATTATGTGGTTTTCTCCCACATTGGGTTTCCACGTAAAAATATTGGTGTATTGTGTATTTGTATCATTGTTCATTGTTCATGGTTTATTTACTCTGAATTTGTTGAATGATAATGGTATATTGATCATAAAGATAAATAACACTTACATATTGTGGTTAAAAAGGATTAAATTTCTCTATTACTGATTCACCCCCTCTCTGAGTAATCTAATAGGAACTTCACCTTTTCAACTGATGTATGGGTTGGAAGCCATTATCCCTATTCAACTCATCCTCCCCATGATTAAATTATTGCAAGATGAGGAGACATAATCAGATGACATCCAAAGAAGAATTAACTAGTTGATTGATAAAGTCCCAAGCTCATTAAGCAAGAAAAAAATAAATATTTGATATAAGGACCAAAGAAATAAATTTCATGGCAGGGGATTTGGTCCTAAAATAGGATTCCCGAAGGGAAGCTAAAGGGAATCATGGAAAGTTTGATAATCTTTGGCATGGACCCTTTCAAGTAGTTATAGTCCAAGATAAAAACACTTAATATTTAGCTCAACTTGATGGATATTTTCTTGGGTCTCGTGTAATTGGGAGGTTCCTCAAGAACTTATTGTAGTACTGATTACCGCAAAATTTTCTTACCCTGTACATAAATAATTCCTTTTCATTTATGTTCATGATTTTTAATTTACTTCATTCACCATTCATTACGACGACAAGAAGGTAGATTTATAACACTGCAAGTTGTTGAGAATTTTTGTGTCACACATCAGATCAATTATTAGGTATGAAGCATATGTTTCTTTTCAGGAAGACTCCATAACCCAACAAAATAAGGCACTTAGTCTATAATTCTCAGCAGACTGCAGGGGTATGATGTCCCTGTTGGCACCAAATGTTAGTGATATTTTTTTTCTTGTTGTTAAGGTAAATTTGGTTGAAGTTATAAGGTCGATATTGGAAGAAATAAAGGCAGAAGGAAAGATTCTAGAGTCCCTGAAACAATCGAAAGTTGAATTATCTTAAGGAAGAATGAAGAAATAGTAAGAAAATAAATACCCTTGTGCGCATAAGGAAAGTTTGACACCATCGAGTGCTTATCAGAGGTCTAAAAGGTGTTGTTCATGTGCAAAAGGGGCCTAGAACTATTGTCCAAGGAGGTTATCACAAGACCATGACCTAAAATCAAAAATTTAACAGTTTTTCAGACACAGAAAGATCGATGATTCATATCGCATCACGCATTCGAACTTTTATATCAATACTCGTCGGAGTTCCCTGTAGGATTCATCTTGAAACCTATGTTCTGGATCACTCCAATGAGACACCTATGATCAAAGACCCAAATATGAGTAATTGCGCCCCCTGATCAATGGTCAAGATCTGATCTCAAATTTCGTAGCTTCCCAAAACTATGCCACGTCAGCCTACCAACAAAGCACCATCAGACCCAACTAGAGACTTCCACATGGGCATATGGAACTTTCCATATGCATATGTAAAAATATCAAATCTAAGTGACACATGTCTTGCTCCCCTACGACATCAGTGCCACCATGGACCAGTGAGAAAGTGCCACACATCCAACGTGACGTAAGCATAATGTTGTCCATTTCCTTAGCCAAATTTTTATTTTGACCACAATGAGATAAATAGCTCTCATTTGATATCCTATTCCTTCGATCAATGGTCAGGATGATCTCCTTTTCAGATTCCTTCTCAGGACCTCACTCTTAATCACTCTAAATGGGGCACCTATGATCAATAGTCCAGATCTGATCATGTTTGTATCTCTAGATCAACAGTCGAGATGTGGTCTTAGAGTTCCCTCATCGACATCATGTTGGAAGATCAAACCCAGACCACTCCGACGGGGCATATATGATGGACAATCCTGATCTTCTCTCAGACATTTTTCAAGTGGTATCGATCAACGGTCCAGATCTACTCCCACGTATAAAATCCTTCGAGCCAGGTGTCACATCATCCCTCCAACAAAGCAATGTCATAGCCAATTTTTAGCTTCCACGTGGACATGTGGAACTAGTTGCATACACATGTAAATGTCTCAAAATCAGGTGACACATGTCCCATATGTTTTTCACACCATTGCTACCATGACTAGTGAAAAATAACCACATGTCCAGGGTGACATCATCATAATATTTTTCACACCTTAGTCATTTCTCACTTTGATCCAACCTAGATCGATGAATCTCGTGCATCTTTGGACCTCCTAGCACAACTCTAAATCAACGATTGAGATTTACTCTCATAGTTCCCTCGTCGGAGTCATTTTGGAAGAGAATAATTTTACCACTCTGATGTGCACCTATGAAGGATGGTTCTGATCTGTTTTTGAACCTTTTTCAAGTGGGGTTGATCAATAGTCTAGCTCTAATCCTAGGTATCAAAGCCTCTCACTCAAATGTCACATAATCCTGCTAGCAGGGCACCTGTCAAACCAATCAGAAGTTACCACATGTACATGTGGAACCCACCAAAGGAACCTAGAATAATATCAAATCTAGGTGACATGTGTCCTACCCGTATGCCAAATCAGTTGCCACGCAAACCAGTGAGAAGGTGCCATGTGTCTAGGGTGACATGAGCATAATGTTTTTCATTTTCTTAGCCATTTTTGGATTTTTGTCAAGCTAAGATCAACAGATCTCCTTGTGTGAGTGAAAGATGAACGATTCTCCTTAGGTCGAAAAAAGATCAAGGGATTTCATTGTTTGAACGAAATATGAATGGTGGAGATCATGTTGGATGTCTTCATCTGTGAAACAAAATTAACATTCCCCAACGTTGGTTATCCCCAATCACCCCGACGATGACTTCATTAAATAAAGGGAAGGTTCAACACAAGTAATGGACCAAATCGGATCGTGTTCCATATCAACAGTTATGTTTCAATTTTTAATGTCAAGGCATTTCAGGCTCATCGATCTGCATATCAATGGATTATATTTGATCAGGTCTGCGATGGAGGGTTTATATTCATTACAAGATGGATGGTTTAGATTTGATAATAGTTATATGTGGATCATTGGTGCTTCGATCGATGATACGATGAGCATCAGAGCTATCCTCCAATGATATGAAGTTCCATTTTTAAAAGATCAATGGTCGAGATTGATCGTTGACAACGATCTGATGGTTATCGAGTTACGTGATATCTACATTTAGGATTTCAAGATTCAAGCCAAAGAGGAAAATGATTACATAGAATTATAAGGAGAAGAGCATGATATATTTCTCGACTTGCGGGTTCCCATATGCCCCACAATATGAACATAGAAAAATTGATGGGGGTGAAAGTGATTAATTTTAACCAAAGGGGAAATAGTTCAAGAATCAAGAAGTGGTAAACCATTTCAAGAAGCTAGAAATGGTTTCAAGAAGCGGTTTTAGGACTTGAGCGAGACGAATAAAAGACAATGAGAGAACCCATTGTTAAGGTCAACACTTTGGGGAGTTAAAGAGTTTCTTGTAACCGGATTTTCTCAACCACATAGTTACCTTGAGAACATTCAATTGATAAATGCATTAGGCAACCAGAGATTCATCCCATGTGTTTAAGTTTCAATCTGTAATTCCTTTGTCTATTGTATATGTGTTCTTGTAAATCATCTCCTACCATTTTTTTCTTTTCTTGTATCATATCTTATTTATAAAAGATCAAACAGTAGGCCACTCTTCATGTTCAATGTTATTGTATGATGTCTGGTTATGATATAGAAGTGATTTCCTCTAAATGTATGACCATTTCTTGTCGTTTATTTATGCATTTAAACGATATGCAGAGGCTACCTCCATGTATTTGAATGTATGAATATGTTAAGTGCTTGAAGCATGTTATATTGTCTTGTATACACATGTTATAGCTTCTTAATTCTTAATTTATTAGCACAACGTTCTATTTCCATAAACTACATGATTCATTCTTAGTAGTGCCCTGTATGTTTATCTTTTTTTATTCCAACTCATCACTTCATTCTCCTTTTAAATATTGATTATTTGAAATACTTGTAGATATATGCCTTTTATAGTCGAGAGAATTTGTCATATGAGTTGAGACTATTAAAGGTCATATAATTTCAGAAGAGAAAGAGAGAGAGAGAAGGAAAAAAAATTCTCAAATATTGCATAATTACCTTACAACAAATCTATCTTTAAGATTCATTTTGAATCTTAGCCCCTAGAGTGCCTTAGCATTGTTACAACAACATCTTGAAACATATCAAGGGATAACAACATCTACTAAAGTTGTTCAAAAATTGAATTTGAAGAGCACACCTCATCCAAAAGAATATAGAGTGTCATGCATACAAAATGGACAAGGGTCATGTTTCTAGTGGCCACCATGGGAACCTTAGGTCTACAAAAAGGATTACTTCACCCTATAATAATTCACTTATTGTAACATAAGGATACTTTTGAGATAGTTCTTTGACAATGTACAAGATAGTCCATCATAAAGGTTACATGAGAGCTATACCATCATGATCAACATCACACAACGAGTCTTTTGTTAGATCAAGGGGATAAGTAGGTTCATCGCACATTTATATATTCTATATATAGTCAATTGACAATTGAAAATCAACTAGAAGAGTTGATTGAGTGGTAGACTAACATTTGATTGATAAATTATTTAAACTAAAGTAGTTGACTGATACACAAAAACTAGAAAAATTTAGGGATTTAGTTGTGCACTCTTACCAATGTAAGTGGACCTTGTCTTCCTCATCTTAATGGATTTGGTTACATCTTGGTGTTATATAATATGACCTCAGGGTTTTATTCTATAACATGTGTGGTATGTTTTGTGTATGGAAATATTTCAATTTCTTATATTTCTATGTATATTAACTTATGCTCACTTGTGCTTAAGTGCCATAACAATGTCTTTAGACACCACCTATTCATGAAATACCTAGATCTCTATTGTACCTAATTCCTTGGTTCTCCAACATGGTATAAAAGTTATCGGTTTGATATCTATCCTACTTTATATGAATCATTTGAAGGTTGTCCATTCTACATGCTCCTAACGAGTCATATATTTATAGTATATTTACTTGGGTTTTTTATTTGTAGACTAGAAATATGGGATTAGGTTTGTATATCATCATTATGTATTACAAGCAATACCCTATGGTGTTGAATGGAAATAATTATGGAATATGGGGACATTATATGAAAATACTTTTGAAAGTAATGCTCTCTAGTAGTTTACAAAGATTGTGATTCCAAATCCATAGAATGGATAGTAGAAATTTATCATTGATTGTAAGAAGAATGAAAATTATTTAGGAGTCATAATGACCTATATCGCTAGGGAGATTCACTTTCATACGAGTGGGATCGACTGTCTAAATGTCTCCTGGAAGAAGTTGATGACTCTATTTAATAAAATTGATAAAATTGAAGTTATGCAAACTAAGAAAGAGTTGATCTCTCTGGATCCTATCTACTTTGAAATAATAGTAGATTTCTTTGTTCACATGAAGGAACTTTACTTGAAATTGGGTGAATGCATAAAGATATTTCCAAAGAGAGATGTGTAGTTCATAGAGTTGATCTCGATGAATATAAAAACACCCTATGTGTCACACACCCACTACGGAAACTAAGATTTTATTTTTCTTTACGTCTTTTCTTCGAGGAACAGAATCCCCGAATTTCTATGGGGCCTAGCACAGACCCTCCCTTCCCTTATCCTCCCCCATGTGATAGTTGGCTATGACCACAGGCCTTTCTAAAAAGGCACTTCCGGCTTTCGCGATTCGGGGAATCGTGATGAAAGCATTCCCCTATTCTCTGTCTTTCAAAATGCTGAAACCTGAAAGGGTCTAATAGATCCTTAGCTCCTCCCTTGGGCCGCTTTTCATATGACCGGTCCTATGACCTAGTGTTTTTCCTCTAAATGCTTTCAAGATTTCGCGATTCGGGAAATCACGATGCAAGTGTTACTCCTTTCCCTTTCGAATCCCCGGAACCCAAAATCTCGGTATCATCTAGATCTATGGTCCAGATCGTTGACTTGATCAATGGCCTGGATGAAATCCCGACATTCTACCTTTCTAGATTTCTGGCGAGGTCTTCACTCCTATTCCTCTGATGTCCAGAACCCCGGTGGCCTTAGATCTTCGCCACGCGTCACTACAAATGGGCAGTCCATATTCTTTCGGGACTCCTCCTTCCTACCACAAGACCCTGTTCGGTGACCTAGGGCTCATTCACAGAGCGCATCGGGGTTTTGCGTATCGGTATTTCTCCCTTGGGTTTCCCAGGTGCCAAAATGTCGAAACCTATTCATGCTAAACCGATTCTGGGTTTCGCATATCAGGATTTTGCGACTGACGAATACAAGGGAACTTGCCTTTGGGTTTCCTAAGTGTCGAAATGCCAAAACCTATTCACACTAAACCGATTCGGGGTTTCGCATATCGGGATTTCGTGACTGGCGAATACGAGGGAACTTGCCCTTAGGTTTCCCGTGTTCCGAAACGCCGAAACCTATTCACGTTAAACCGATTCGAGGGTTTCGCATATCGGGATTTCATGACTAGAGAATATGAGGGAACTTTCCCTTGGGTTTCCCGAGTGCCAAAACGTTGAAACCTATTCATGCTAAACCAATTCGGGGTTTCGCATACCAGGATTTCGCGACTGGCGAATATGAGGGAACTTGCCCTTGGGTTTCCTGGGTGCCAAAACGCCGAAACCTATTCACTCTAAACTGATTTAGGGTTTCACATACCAGGATTTCGCGACTGGCGAATATGAGGGAACTTTCCCTTGGGTTTCCCAGGTGCCGAAACACCGAAACCTATTCACGCTAAACCAATTCGGGGTTTCGCATACCAGGATTTCACGACTAGCGAATACGAGGGAACTTGGCCTTGGGTTTCCTGAGTGTAAAAATGCCAAAACCTATTCACGCTAAACTGATTCTGGGTTTCACATATCGCGATTTTGCGACTGGCGAATACGAGGGAACTTTCCCTTGGGTTTCCCGAGTGTCGAAATGCCGAAACGTCGAAAACCTGAGAGAACCACTCTCTCTTTTACAAGGTTTCCAGACTCAGATCACATGATCCTTCAGTGGATTCTTCGGTAATTATCCCTATCCTTGGTGACCAGACTGAAAATCCTTCATAAATTAATGAGCTACGAACTCTGTGACAGGGGTGAAGTAAACTCGTGTATTTACTAAAATGGTAGTCTTTTCAAGGAACTCACTCCGGCTCTGGAATGCGAGGGAACTTCCGAGAAGGAGGTGCCTTCGGGGCATAGCGTGAGTCAAGTAAATGGGACAAATATCAAGGGAACAAACTCATAATATGAACCTGTTCATTCTATATATAAACCGATTATGGTCATATAAGTATAAGCATGCATCCATTATTTCCAATCAAAACACTAGGTGAACACTTCTATACATAAACCATTTATGAGTGTACAAACATGAGCATGCATTCTAGGATATTCAATTCAAGATACAAGATATAAACACTTATCATAAAACACCAGGTGTGAAGCGACTGCTGAGAGGGGTGCTCATTTCCACCCAACCATAGGCTCAGTGACTCCAAACGGATTTACCACTAGCCACCCCCGAGCTAGACCAGGATGCTTGAGGTTCAATTTTCTACTTCCAACTCAACAGAAGTCAAGGATGAAGGTTACTCTCCTTCTCCTATGTTCAGAACTCCTTGTGTTTCCATAGTTTCTCCAGTTCTTCCCCACAATCCTTGTTGTGGACGTTCTCTCCTTTTTTCTTACCACACTTCCTCTCTTTCCTTTTATCTGTAAGATTGTGTGTGGTGTAAATTTCCCCATCCGTGGTCAGGTCTAGGAGTTGTTATGGATGGGCGGTTCACCCCCATCCCTTTATTAACTCTTGAGGAGCCTCCCCACCTACCAATCTGGCGGGAAATCCATTATGAGGTTAGAGAGTTTCTTTGGTCTTTGAGCAAGTAATAAAAGTACGGTACTGGCTTGGTGGAAGTTAACGCAACCATTCCAGGTCCCTTCCACCACCTCTCATTAGCCATCATGGTCTCTTTTATCACATCCCCCTCTCGGAATCCATGCAACACATATTCATAACATAATTTACATTCATCGACCTTTTATAAAAAGGTCCGTCAAATCAAACATTCACGTCTTTGAGTTTGCCATAGTTCTTGGCCAATATAGTTATTTTTACAAACTAGGGGAAACAGGGTGTGACAATTCCCTCCCCCTTAAAGGAACATCGTCCTCGATGTTCTATCTATCAATATGACGTGTATATACATACGTAAAAAAAATCGGATACGCTTGTTTCATGGCATCTTCCATTTCCCAGGTAGCCTCATCTGGGCCAAAATGTTTCCACTGCACCTTGACCTGTGCAATGGTTCGGTTCCTGAGTGGGGTTTCCTTTCTATCTAGTATGCATTGAGGTTTTGGCAGGAATTCTCCCTCGGGTTCCACCTGGATCATAGACTAGTCAATTATATGATTATAATCATGTACATATTTCTTCAATAATGAAACATGGAAAACATTATGTTCTTTTATTGTGGGAGGAAGTGCTATCCTATAGGCTATAGGTCCCACTCTATCTAGAACTTCAAAGGGTCCACAATACCAAGGTGCCAACTTGTCACAAGCCACCATCCTCAGGGAACTCTTCCTGGGCCTAACTCTGAGATATACGTGGTCTCCCGTCTTGAATTCTCTTGGAGTTGTCTTTCGATCAACGTAACTTTTATGTCTGTTCTGAGTGACCTTCAGATTTTGTTTTATCTGAATCACTTTTTGTTCCATTTCTTTCAGCATGTCGGGTCCAACAGTAATTATGTTTATGAGATTACTCCAACTATTTGGAGTGTTGCATGGTCTACCATAAAGGACTTCGAAAGGACTCATCTTCAGGGATTCTTGGTAGCCATTGTTGTAGGCGAATTCCACCAGTGGCAGGTAATCTTCCCACTTCTTGGGTTGATGCATTACATGCATTCTTAGCATGTATTCCAATATTTGGTTCACTCTTTTTGTCTGTCCACCGGTTTGAGGATGATAGGCTGTGTTAAACAGTAATTTGGTCTCCAGACCAACCATCAAGGATTTCCAAAAGTTGGAAGTAAATTTTGTGTCTCTGTCAGACACGATCTCTTTAGGCATACCATGTAGTCTGAATATCTCCTTCATGAATATGCTAGCGATATCTATTCCCTTGCAAGTCAATTTGACAACAATAAAATGGGCAGACTTGCTCAATTTATCCACCACTACCATGATGGTGTCATTTTGTTTGGTCGATGTTGGTAAACCAGTGATGAAGTCCATGGAAATGGTTTCCCACTTCTATTTCCGGATTGGTAGAGGTTGTAATAATCCTGCTGGGTGTTGGTGTTCTGCTTTAACCTGTTGGCCTTCTAGGCACTTAGCTAAATAGTTAGCTATGTCTTTCTTTAACCCAGGCCAATAGAATTGTTTCCTAGTGGTCGTGATCATCTTTTGATATCCAAGGTGACCAATATATGGTCTTTTATGTAGTTCATCCATTATGAACCTCTTCAAGTCGTCACAATCTGGAATATACAATATGTTTCTATAAGTTAGCAGACCTCCATCTATCATCTGGTAGCCTTCATACTTTATTCCTGTGGGTTCTTGCTCTAGGTATGAGGTCACAGTCTGGAAGAATGTGTCTGTTTCTTGTGCATTCCTGAAAATTTCTTTGGCATTCGTCTCGCAGGTGCTCATCGTTGCCAGGTGAATTGTTTTCATACTTCTACTAAGGGCATCGACCACCTTATTTTTGTTTCCTTTAACATGTTTGATTTCAAAATCAAACTCACTAAAGAGGGCCATCCACCTAGCTTGTCTGGAATTGAGCTTTGGATGGTCAAACAGATATCGCAATCCACAGTGGTCTATCATAAGTACAAATTTCATTCCCAGGAGGTAATGTCTCCACATTTTTAAGGTGTGCACTATGGAGGCTAGCTCTAGATCACGGGTCACATAGTTGACTTCGTGCTCATTCAATTTTTGGGATTCATAGAAGACTACACTTCCTCCTTCCATAAGGACTCCTCCGAGCCCTTCCTTACAGGCATCTGTGCACATGAGGAAGTCATTTTTTGGATCAACAATCTTCAGTACGGGTGCATGGGTCAAAAGGTGTTTTAAGGATTGAAATATTTCTTCACATTCTTGTGTCCACGTGAATTTAGCTCCCTTCTTCTAGAGGGCAGTGATTGGACAACCAATCTTGGAGAATCCTTTTATAAATCCCCTATAGTATCCTACTAAGCCCATAAAGGATCTGATATCCGAAACATCCTTTGGGGTAGGCCATTCCATGATAGACCTGATCTTGTCAGGATCTATTGCTACTCCCTCTTCAGATATGACATGGCCCAAGTAATGTATTTTCTTCTAGAAAAAGTTGCACTTGCTAAATTTGGCATAGAGTTGATGTTATCTTAGCACTTGAAGAACAAGTCTAAGATGTTCCTCATGTTCCTCTCTACTCTTGGAGTAAATTAATATATTGTCAATAAAAACCAGTACAAATTTGTCTAGGAATTTGCTGAGCACATTGTTCATCAAGCACATAAAAGTGGCAAGGGCATTGGTCAATCCAAATGGTACTACCACAAACTCATAGTGACCATATATCATCCTGAAGGCAGTTTTGTGGATGTCTTCACCCTTGATTCGGACTTGATGGTATCCAGATCTCAAGTCAATCTTTGAGAAGATGGAAGCACCTCCCAATTGATCGAACAGGTCATAGATCCTGGGTAAGGGGTACTTGTTCTTTATGGTTACCTTATTGACTTGTCTATAATCTATGCATAGTCAGAGGGTACCTTCTTTATTTTTCACAAATAGGACTGGTGCTCCCCATGGAGACACATTGGTCCAGATATAGCCTCTATCCATCATTTCTTTTAGTTGTAATTTAAGCTCAACTAGCTCGGGTGTGCTCATCTTGTAGGGTGTCCTAGACACTAGCACCACTCTCAGTGCAAGTTCTATTGAGAATTCAATGTCCCTTCTCGGAGGTAAACTCAGTACCTCTTCTGGAAATACATCTCTATATTCTCTTAGTGTGGGGTGGTCTTCGAGGCTTGGTTTGTCATCTTCAACTAATTCCAACACTTGTATTGCATATAGTGGACATCCCTTTCTACAATACTTTCTCATTTGAAGGGATGATATTCGTCTCACCGAGACAGGTTTTTGGATCCCTTGAAGGGTTATCCTTCTTCCTTATTCACTTACACATTCTAAGGTTTTATGGTAAGAGTCAAGTCTGGCTTTATATGTGGCTAGCCAGTCCATACCAATCAACAGGTCATACGATCCTAGGGGTAATACGTTAAGGATTGCTTGGGTGGGGAATTCACCCATAGTGAATTGGCAAGCTGGTATGACTTCCACTACCTTTCTTTTGGTGCCAGTGGCTAACTGTACCAACCATGACTTGGCGTGTTTATGTGGTTGTAATTTACACTTATCAACGGCCTTAGGGGCTATATAACTCAAATTGGAACCACGGTCAATTAGAATAGACACTAGATGGTTGGTGATCATACCTTCCATCTCCACCATTGAAGTTTGGTGGTCATCTTGTTTATTATCCATGGCTGCATAAATTGGTGGCATACTCCTAGCCACGTCATTGACGGTGGTAGCTTCTTGAACGTTGTAAATTCTCCGATTGTTCTATTTTATATTTCTTGACCCTAAGGATAGAATGTACAAGTTTTGTGTCCTTACCAGGAAATGTCTAGGACTAAATGCATTGACAATTGGAATTAATAATTAGAGTATAATTCATCATGAATGACATAGAAATTCAAATTTTTGAAGCTTGAAATTGATGGTGAAACATAACATGGTTACTGGAATACCTAATTGTATTTTTCATGGTGGTGTATGCGAAGGGTGTATGCCTGGTATGTATTATCAATCTACCTTTGATATAGGGAAGGATTGGAAAGAAAAGACTCGATCAAAACTTGTATAGAATGACCTATGTTCCTTGAATATGTTCCCTAAAAAAACCATCACTAGTGAAAGGTATGTTTTTACATTCATTGATAACTTTTCTATGTATACTTCGGTATATTTCTTGAATCATAAGAGTCATTTATTTGAAAATTTCAGATAATTTAGGGATCTAGCTGAAAATTCATATGGTTGACCTATGAAATGTTTGAGATCATAAATTGTACGAGAATATGTGAAAAAATATTTTGAAAGATACTTGTGACATAATGGTATATCTAAATATATATACCATATACAACTCAATAGAATGGAAAGGAAGAATCAAAGTTTGATAGAAATGGTGCGTTGTTTGATTCATTCAAAATTTCTAACAACTTGGTTTTGGCAAGAAGTTATCTATTATTCAAACTATTCATTAAATATGATTCCAACTAAAATTGTATTAGATTTGAATCCTGTTGAGAGATGGAGTGGGAGAAAATCATTAGTAATTCTTCTTATAACCTTTAGAATGATAGTGTGGGCCCACATTCTAGATGATAAAAGCAATAAACTATATGTAAAGAATATATATTGTGATGAGATAGTTCTTTCATATTCATATCTCATAATATTTTTCCTGATGATGGACCACACTGGTTTGGTCCGAAACATTGAATACAAAAAACCAATGCGATGAATCCGAAAGAACTATCTCATCGAAACAATGGTCGCAAAAGTATTAGAACATAAATATTTATTGTATCATTATGGGATAACATAGATAGTTGGAGGCCTATAGATTTTTTACCCTATCAAACATCAGATTATCTATAGGATACATTTTATCTTTAATGAGAAGACATTAGAAACCACTCTATTGAATTCCTCTTTTGGATTGTTGAGTAGTGATCCTTTGGAAATTTTGTATAATTCTAAATTGGCTGACAACTACCTAGGATCATCAGCTTACCAGTTGACTTCTATACCTAAATTGACTTACATTCAACCTTCCATAATAGATTCAACCACAATTTTCAAAATCCCTATTCAATCCAATAATAGTGATGTTGGTACAAGAACTCCAAAAAACAATATTTGTCTTCCAAAATGGGAAACCAGGACAATGTAAGCTACTAGAGTTGATGCAAGAGATATAATGAATCAATAAAGACTCGAAGTCAAAAACAGTTGGGATCTATTTCTCTAATGTCATACATGTGTTAGAGGAACTTGATCTAGATACATACAGAGATGCAAATGGTCAACCTAAATGGAAGAATGTTATGGCTTATGAGTATCATTCCTTGACAAAGAATGCAACATGGGATTTCATTCCTTGACCATGAGGAAATAATGTAGTGTAGTGTTGATGGTTCTACAAGAACAAATTCATATTTGAAGGCACCATCAAAATACATAAGGCTTGTCTAGTATCAAAGGTTTTCTCAACAAGAAGGCATTGCCTACACAAATACATTTTTCCCTCTTGAGGAGATGAATTTTGTATTGAATGATTCTTCACTTCTTGATCATTTTGGATGGGAGGCACATCAAATGGATTTCAAACGTTCCTTACTACATGGTGATCTCACTAAATAGATGTTTATGGAGTAACCCCATAGATTTTAAAAGGATGGTAGTCTTGTCTATCATCTAAAATAAATCCTTGTATGGTTGAAAATAGGCCCCCAAGGCATGGTATGAAAGGATTGATCACCTTCTCCTCGATCTTGGTTTCAAATGTTGTGAAATAGATTATAGTATCTATGTATTACACATAAATTGTTGCATTATATGTACATGACTTGGTCATTACTAGAAGTATCGTTGTTTTAAATATGTGTTTGAATAAATAGTTAGCAAATGCATTTGAGATGACTGGCCTTTGTCTATTGCATTTATTTTTGGGCATTCAAGTCTTATAAATGGATGATGAAATATTTATTTCCTAACCAAAATATGTACTAAAACGTTTACAGAATTGAAAAATGGGATATTGTAAACCATGTGATACACCTTATCAATCGAGAGTGAAGCTAACCAAGGAGTGTGATTCTTTGAAAGTCGATGCTACACTTTATCGACAACTTGTTGCTATGATTTTCTATTTAACTTACAGTCAACATGATATTTCTTTTGATGTTAGTGTGGTTTATTGGTATATGAAAGATCCATGGGAAAGCCACTTGAAGGCCACAAAGTGAATTATTTTCTATATCAAGAGAACTTATCAGCTTGGTATAAATTATTGCGGTGATAAAGAGAACCTATTGATTTCTTACAGTAACTAAGATTGGGATGGATATGGTGATGAAAATAAGTATACACTTAGATATGTGTTTCATCTTGGTTATGGACCCATAGTTTGGTCTCATTAAAAAAACAAGGAGGTCTCACTTTCAACCACAAAGGTCGAATATCTTGGTATAGTGCATGCTAGAACAAACGTGGTATGGATTCAACATCTTGTAGGAAAACTTGGTTTTCCAATAGAGACACAGATTGTGGTATATTATGACAATCAAAGTGTAATATATGTTGTAGAGAATTATGTTGCACATAGTAAGATGGAGCATGTGGAGCTTCATGCTCATTACTTGAGATAGTTGGTAAAAGATAATGTCGTGAATCTTATTTATTGTAGGACAAATCATCAATTTGTTGATATCTTTGCAAAGTCTTTATAAAATTTTAATTTTTTGAAACTTTGGGCTTCAAGAAGTTATAATTATAGGTGGGTTTACATAAGTAATTTTACCTCATAAATTTGTAGAGCATTGCGATGATAGGGGAGTGTTGGAACAACAATATAAGTAGACCTTTATCACACATTCATATCTTTTATTTAGACAATATTTAGTTGACTATTGACTGAGTGGTCGATTCAATGGTCAAGTAGACATTCAACTAGTCAGGTAGTTAGACCAAATCAACCAACTTGTGCATTGAACATAGAAGAATTCAAGGAGTTTGTTATTCACTATCACCATATAAGTGAACCACATCTTCCTCGCTTCAAGGGAGTTTGTTATATATTGGTGATATATAAGATGGCCTTATGGGTCGATCATATAGCATGTGTGTGGTGGTATGTGTTGTGTATAGAATTTTTTTGGTTTCTTATATTTCTACATATGTTGATCTATGCCCACTTGTTCTTAAGTGTTGTAATAATGTTCATAGGCACCATCTCTTCTTGGAATACCTATCTCTCTAATTTACTTAATTTTTTAGTTCTCTGACATATTTTTGATATAGGTCTCCCATAATGATAGGGTTGGTGCAAGAAGTTTTTTTTTAACCCCTATTGAAGAATTACTCTTTCCTAAGTAGTATTTCACTAATGGAAGTCTCAAATTCCTTATATTGTATGTTATGTAGGAATTTCACTCCATATGTTATAGAGGCTAGGTTTTGTTGGGTCCTAAGAGCAAAGGAGTGTCAATCACTATAACTCTTTGATATACCTAAAAATTTCCTAGAGTATCAATCGACCAACATTTCAAGGTACTAACTTAAAAGGATAGTCTATACCCTTATCCATGCTACCTAATTCCCTAGCACATGAGAGTGATCTCCCCAATTATTGTGTTTGGTGTAGTGTAACAACAAAACAATCAATAAGTTTATGTAATGATGTTTTTAGGTCCACATAAGGGGATTCCTATATACCCAAAAGTACATGGAATATTGAATATAATGCATATTATGTATCATGTGTTACTAGTTTATGGGTACCAATAGAGGTATACAAAGGCATCCAACCAAATGAATTTACTTGTATTTCCTATTTGTATTCTTCCTAGTTGTAATTTTACCTGGTGAATGATAGATCATTATGCTTAGAGACATCAAAACACATCTCTATCCTAAAATCATTCTTTGAAAATTAGGCACATGGTAGCACATGAAAGAGCTATAATACCACTTGTAGTGCACTTAATAAATAGAAACAATAAATTATGACCAATATTAGAAGAAACATAAACTACATAAAGAAAAAAAAAGGGGAAACAGGAGTATTGATCATGTAGAATATAAAGCCTCATATTAATAATCCAAAAAGAGAGCAATGTTCATGGGATTCTTTGAGGGGGAAACTTGAAAATTATGAGCATAGATCCAATACAATGAAAATACTTCAAAACATTGCATATCATTCTACTTCTATAAATAGTTTCTCATTAAAGAAAAGCCTAGTTTCTCATGTTGATATTATAACATTGACTTGATAAGTAGTATGAAATTGTTTCAAGAATATATAGAGAGATAATTTTATTTATATTTCGTTAGGTCAAAAAGATTCTTAAAGCAAGGTTGAAATTAACTCTAAGATGTGAATTAATTAATTTCATTCAAAAAGTTTGAGTTAAAATCAATGTAAGAGTAATTTGTTCATTGGCTAATTTTTACTCACACAAAAAAGATTTGGTGAAACAATATTTCTTCTAAAAATTAAGATAACACTTGCGAAGAATGTCTAGTTAACCAAAAAATTCAAAGTTTATTGTAAATTATAAACTTGCGACCTAAACAAAGGTGCACTCCCTAAAATTAAACTTGCAACCTAAACAAAGGTGCTCTCCCTAAAATTTTAGAACATCCTCTATGGCACCTATTACCAATGGATTTATTCATAAATCTAGCCCTTAATGATATAAGAATTTTCATTACCATTTTTTTTTTTAATAATTTGAAATTTGAAATTTATCTTTTCTTAATTTTATTGATATAAGAATTTTTATTATAATTTTTTTTAATAATTTTTTATTTAACATTTATCCTTTCATAATTTTATTATTGTTATCAAAATAATTTAAAATGAAAATTCAATAAAATCAAGTTCACACAAAATAAAATAAATTGCAGTTGACTTTCTTGTATTGTGATCTTCAAAAAGGTATCTTTATGGTTTTTTTTTAATAATGATGAGAAAACCAAGTGAGAACTACAAAATGAGAAAACCAATTGGAAACCACAAAACTGCATTATATCACATAGTTAATTTTATTAAAGTTTATTTAAAATAACAATTTAAAAAAATTATTAAA
This sequence comes from Picea engelmannii, assembly GCA_009831015.1. Taxonomy (NCBI): domain Eukaryota; kingdom Viridiplantae; phylum Streptophyta; class Pinopsida; order Pinales; family Pinaceae; genus Picea; species Picea engelmannii. The sequence goes on from ML778768.1 coordinate 670,041, forward strand.
ATCTATAAAATTAATTAAAAGAGTTGATGTTATATATATATATATATATATATATATATATATATATATATATATATATATATATATATAATAGTGATTTAATTCATTATATTAAAAAAAAAAAAATGATTGGGTAACATGTTTGTTATCTTTTCTATAAATATTTATTTCTTTCAAAATGGACATATTAGCTCTTTGTAATAAAGTTAAAAATAGAAAAAAAAACTAAAATCTAAATATGAAAATTTACATATTTCAAGATTTTTTAATTTTTATCTTTAAATTTAGGTTTGAGGTGACCATATTATACATAAAACCATACAATAAGTTAATCTTGATGATAATGATTATCAAAGTAATTTTTAGTTTATGATAATTTAATAAAATATATAATTAATTATTATTCTTTAAAATATATCAAATAAATTGGAAATAATTTCCTATAATTTTTTTATAAACAAATTATAAAAATGGATAATGTAACAAAGTTTTGAAAAAACATTTTAGATTGAATAAATTGAATATTGTAATATAAAGTTTTTTTTATCTTCCACTTTATTAATCTAATCTTCTCATTATATATTTTCTTTAAAGTGTATTTGGTTTTGTCTATAAAAAATTTTTTTTTATCTTCCACTTTATTAATCTTTCCATTAGATATTTTCTTTAAAGTGTATTTGGTTTTGTCTAAAACTAAATGTAATTATTAAATTTATGAAAAATTATTTTGTTTGTTTATAATATTTTTTTCTATAAACATATAGCATATAAAAGTTATCAACATCATAAATATATAAATATATGTATTTTTTAATTAGTTATTATTAGTAAAATCAACATAGCTTTTTTTAAGTCGAAATTAAGGGATTTGTATTAAGCTAGGCTTGCAACAAGAGCACATAGAGGTTGAAATTTTGTAACCCACAGGGGCCATTATCAAACTGCAATGTCTTACAAATGCTAACAGAACCAAGAGCTCATGAATAGAGCAAAATTATGGAAATTTAACAGTAAAAACTTTGACAAAGACCCTAGACTAAGCCAATAAAAACACTACATATTTCATTTTCAAATGGGAGTCATATCCTGCACACCTGAGGTGCCCATTTCTGACATAGGGGCTGGAGAGCTCAAGACGGGGATTCGGTTGATGCCAGCTTGAGAAGATGCCACTTCAGAACCAACTTACGCCGTCGGGGAGCTTCCGAATTGAGCAAATCTGGACAGATGCTCCCCCAATTACACTCTGAGAGCATTACTTTCATCCTGGAATTAGTAAAGGGACTGCCTGAACTGGAAAATTAATTCGAGAGACGAAATCACTTGGGTTGAAAGACTGCTCAAGCAAGCATGAATTGCTTGTATGAAGGTTAGGAGGTCGTCAAGTTTCTGCTCGAGTTGAGAGAGATGTGGTTCCGAGCAAGAACAATTATCACGTGCCATGGAACGAGCACCAATGAAAAGGCACTTGGCAGACAATGCTAGCAATTCATGATCTTCGGGTTGAGAACAAAGCAGAAAAACCACCTGGCCAAATGTTGAGAGGGAAGCATAATAAAATCTAGAGAAACCATGGTGCACACACGAGAACAGAGCCATTAAGCCCCAGCCCATCCCATCCCTAGTCGGAACCACTCACCCTGATAATTATTGATACATGTTGTCACAGCCATGGCAAGCATGACTATGAATGCAATGACCTCTAGTTATAGAAATACCTTGTAATAAAGCTTAGACTTCGGCTTGGTTGTTAGTGGTCAAACCTAGGTTCCACGTTATAGAAATACATTGTAATAAAGCTTAGACTTCTGCTTGGTTGTTAGTGGTCAAACCTAGGTTGGAACGTTATAGAAATACATTGTAATAAAGATTAGACTTTTGCTTGGTGGTCAAACCTAGGTTCCAAGAATAGGTAGTTTTGGTATGCTCTCCAAAACCAAAGATAACCCCACCAACTCCTTCCACCCTTAATAAAATCAACACAATTAACATTCTTTATGAATTTAGTTGTTATGCATGTGATGGTAATGCAAGGTATGAAAAAAGGTTCATTGGCCCCTTTTTAACTTGCAGTAACAAAAAAAATGATTCATATATATTGGGTTTTAATGGAGTGTATTGGGTCTTCATAAAGTTTAGGGACGAGAATGAGATATCATTAACATTCTTATGTTTATTATTTTATTAGAGAAAATTAGATCATTCAAGCGGTTTTAGTTGGGTTGGACATTTGGTTGACTAATCAAAATTGGTGCGTATGAATTGGCATCTTCATAGAGTAACAACTTCTCAAATTATATGTATGAGAATTAGATATCACTAACATGTTTATTTTGGATCATTGAAGGTTTCCTAATTTAGTCGTTGGTGTGTTGGAAGTTCCTCCAAATACAATAATACTCTCATCACCAGTTTCCTTAGATAGTAAGGGAACTTCTTCTTCCTTTGCATTGGAACCTTTGAGGTTCTTTGGACCTTCATATTTAACAATATAGCTTGCCTAATTCAGTTGTTGGTGTGTTGGAAGTGCCTCCAAATCCAACAATACTCTCATCACTAGTTTCCTTAGATAGCAAGGGTACTTCTTCCTTTGTATGGAACCTTCGAGGTTCTTTGGACCTTCATATTTAACAATATAGCTTTCCTAATTCAGTGGTTGGTGTGTTGGAAGTGCCTCCAAATACAACAATACTCTCATCACCAGTTTCCTTAGATAGCAAGGGTACTTCTTCCTTTGCATTGGAACCTTCGAGATTCTTTGGACCTTCATATTTAACAAGTGATATTGTAGTAGCAATGTCCCTACCGCAATTATTAACTTGATGTTAAAAATATTTAGGAGTTGAATAACATGTGGATCAGTTACATTTCAAGTTTTAATCTCGAAGTCCATGCCATTGAATTAAATAGGTATTTGTCAATGACTTTGTTGGATGTTTTGAATTGTGTTACAAAATCAAGAAGTTTTATTGCATGGGTGTTCTAATAATTTCCATCACCTAATCATCCAATGATTAGTAAAGAAGAGATTCAGTATTCATAAATATTAATGATGCCTCATTCCTTGTAATGTTAATCACTAGTGCATGTTCTTTGATACTTGTTTATCTATGCATTTACATGCATAAGGTTGATAATTGGTGGTGGAATTCATGTTAATATGGATGGAGTTTTGTAGGTATTCATATACCCATTTATGGCTTCCCTTATTGAACAATGAATGGATGTCGGTAGAAGCAATGATGGCTCACTAGAATTTGTCCCATACATTAATGCAAATGCCAACTAATATCATATAGAGATACCACCATATTGAATACATGTTATGTTATATATCCTCTAATGTAATCTACACCAAATGGTACATCTAAAACCTGTTATGCCAAACTATAGCTTCTAACAAAAACCATATATAGTTAGTGCCAAAGAAAAATTAGGTTTGGAAGAAAACCTTTTAATGAGAGAATGTGTTTTACATGCAAAGGATTACAAAGAAGATGGAAATTAAAATTTTGGGGAATGGTGTCAATAATAGGCACTTTGTAGGTCCATGTTCCATCAAATACAACCTTCCCATTCTTGTTCTAATTAATATTATTTATGATGCCACATCTTCTATATATGTCACTGATATGATTCCTGCAATAACAACAAAAACAAACATAAAACAAAGTAGCTTTGTTTAAAAACAATGTTGAAGGGTGATCTATAAATCAAAACAGTGGACCAGGATAAAATACTAAAATCCATCTGTCACATACCCACTACCTAAATCGGATTTTCCTGGTCTTCTGCTGAATCAGAAGCCCTAAAAATCCATGGCGACCTAGCGCAAGCTATCTCTTTTCTCTCTCTCTCTCTGTTCCCATGTGATTGCAGGTCATGATCACGGTTCAATTAAACGCAGTGCCTATTTGTATTTTGTGCCTCGGTGCCACAGTAATGTCAAATCGTTTGACTCTGCAACTGTCGAACCCTGACAGGGCTAGCGACCGGCCAATAGGGATGAATCCCTACAAGGTTAGAAAATGGCCAATCGGAATAAATTCCAACAGGGCTAGAGAGCAGCCAATGAGAATGGGCCCCGTCACCTCGTTAAGTGGAGTACAGGTGGCGGACGGGGAAGTGCGACATGGTATCCGACAGGACAGGAGGGGCCCCACTGCACACATCACACTATTCTGAACCCCCCCATTAAAGGCAGAATAGCAAGGGGGCTCCGGAATCCACCTGATCATCGTAGATCATGATGAGTTAATCTCGACCATTCGAGAGTTGCGCGTCAAATTCCGGACCCCCCCCCCCCATTAAAGGTAGAATGGCAAGGGGGCTCCGGAATGCATCCTCAGCCATAGATCTAGGCGAGTGGACTCTGGCCATCCAAATCTGTTCACTACTTACCCTGTTGCGCGCTCGCACCCCGGCGTAAAACTGACATCTCTTCCTCACATCGAACGGTCATTACGGACCCTGAGATTTCTCGAAGGAATCTTGTCCGTCCATCGAGACTTAACCACATGATAGTGTCCCTACATTATGGACCGGAATTTGTCAAGGCAAGAGCCCGAGTTTTTGTCAGCGGAACTCCCGAATCCTCAATCCCCGATTCTCCTGAAATGGGTAATCTCTCAACACGTCACTTCCTTAAATCGGACGGTCCACAACTGCTCCAGGGTTTCCACCCAGGAAAATCCCGATCCCTTGTCTCCAGGACTCCCGATCTCACGATTTTCGATTTCCCAAAATGGGATATCTCATGACACGTGGCCTCCGTCAATTGGACGACTCAGATTCGTCTCGGGGTTTTCACCATAGAAAATCCCGAACTCTTGCCAAAAGGAATCTCGATTCCGCAATTCTCGATTTCCCAAAATGGGTGATCTCTTGATGCATAGCCTTCATCAATCGAACGGCCTAGATCTATTCTGGGGTTTGTCCCCCCTATACACTGGAGTCTTAACCCTCGGGTAACTCCTGACAGATCCAATGGCTGTCGGGTTTTTCAGTCGAGATCTGACGGCTCATAATGGTTCCTACCCATGCATTCTTCCACGACTCCCTGGGCGTGGAAAAGATCCACGGTCCAGATACTCTCATGAACCTTGGGGATCTACGGTCCTAAACTCTTCGCTACCCACGAAGACATAGGAAAACCAAGTGGTAAGGCATTTAATGCCCTACTTTCTCCTACTAATCTAACGGTCGTGGGTGACCGCAAATTCCCCGACGAAATCTCGTCCGTCGATTAATACCTATAAGGTTAAGGTACTTAACTTTCTAGCTCCTTCCTCTGATCTGACGGTCATGAGTGACCACAGATCTCCTGATAGGATCTCATCTGTTGATTCGTTACTTCATCCTTATGTTGTCATCTCGGTTTTCAAGAGGATCGTTCCTCCTTATGCAGGGTTACTAAGGCCTTATGCCTTCACAACCGCCTTCCCGGTTCTTGATGGGTTTTTTTCAAGGAAGGTATTTCTATGGGGAGAATTACTCAGGGTACTACCTGAGGTATATAAGGATGTTGTCCTCCCGAGAGCCAGGCGTGAAGTTTGAGTTGGATCAGTACGCACACAAATAACGAATTCATGAGGACATAAACCATACGTAGTCTTTCCATATAAATATACAACTACTAGTATTGATCAAAACACCATACAGTCATTCTTATAATGAAATCATTCACAGTCTCACAGCTTATGAGCATAATTATCAGAATAAGCACATATATATATTTCAAGATGCCAGAGGCAAAACACTTATCAGAGATAACACTAGGGGTCAAGCAACTACTGAGAGGAGTGCCCGTTTCCACCCAACCGTAGGCTTAGCGACTCCCATCGGATTTACCACTAGCCACCCCTGAGCTGAGACCACGATGTCGTGAGACTGCGTCTATTTTTTCCAGTGACTAGGAGCGAAGGTTGCAATCCTTCCTCTCTGCTATCACTCACTCTGCATATTGCCAGAGTTCTCCCCTCGCATCTTCCCCCTTTTCAATTGCTTCTACCCCATGCCTTATCCTCTTGCGAGGTTGTGTGTGGCACGATTACCCTCGCACTGGACAGTCATGATGGCTCTACGGATGGGTGGTTCACCTCCCCATCCCTCATTAATTCCTGAGGAGCCATCAACCTACCAGTCTGTGAGGCATTTAATTCAAGGCCAGCGAACCGCTTTTGGTTCTCCGGGCCAGTGGAGTCCAAATATGGTATTAATTCTCGGTGGAAGTTAACGCCACCTTTCCAGGTGCCTTCCACCGTCATCGTGGTCTCTTTTTCTACGCATCCCCTCTCAGTAGTCCTGCAATAAAATTCATAATGTTATTCACATTCATTGACCTTTTCCTCACGGTCCATTTACATCACATATTCACATTTATGAGTTTGCCATAGTTCTTGGCCAGTCTAGTTATTTTTACAAGCTGGGGGAAATAGGGTGTTACAATTCTCTCCCCCTTAAAAAGGAACATCGTCCTTGTTGTTCTTATCTATTAACATGAATTGCATGTATAGAAGTAAACAAAATCGGATATGCATGTCTCATGGCATCCTCCATTTCCCATGTAGCCTCATCTGGGCCAAAATGTTTCCACTGCACCTTGACCTGTGCAATGGTTCGGTTCCGAAGCGGGGTTTCCTTTCTGTCCAGTATGC
>ML778768.1:684299-701184 GCA_009831015.1 Picea engelmannii
GTGGACTCTAGCCATCCATATCTATTCTCTACTTACCCTACTATGTGATCGTGCCCCGTCGTAAAAATGGAATCTCTTCCTCACATCGGACGATCGTTACGGACCCTAAGATTTCCCGAAGGAATCTTGTCTGTCCATCGGGACTTAACCACATGCTAGTGTCTCGACATTATGGATTAGAATTTGTCAAGGCAAGAGCCCGAGTTTTTTTCAGTGAAATTCCTGAATCCCCGATCCCCGATTTTCCTGAAACGGGTAATCTCTCAACACGTCACTTCCTTAAATTGGACGGTCCACAACTGCTCTGGGGTTTCCACCCAGGAAAATCCCGATCCCTTGTCGCCAAGACTCCTGATCTCGTGATTCTCGATTTCCTGAAATGGGAGATCTCATGACGCGTGGCCTCCGTCAATCAGACGGCTCAGATCCATCCCAGAGTTTTCACCATAGAAAATCCTGAACTCTTGTCAACAGGAATCCCGATTCTGCAATTCCTAATTTCCCAAAATGGGTGATCTCTTGACGCGTGGCCTTCATCAATCGAATGGCCTAGATCTATTCTGGGGTTTTTCTCCCCTATACACTGGAGTCTTAACCCTCGGGTAACTCCTAACAGATCCAACGGCTATCGGGTTTTTCATCCGAGATCTGACGGCTCATAATGGTTCCTACCCATGCATTCTTCCACGACTCCCTGGGCATGGAAAAGATCCACGGTCCAGATACTCTCATGAACCTTGGGGATCTATGGTCCTAAACTCCTCGCTACCCACGAAGACATAGGAAAACCAAGTGGTAAGGAATTTAACGCCCTACTTTCTCCTACTAATCTAACGGTCATGGGTGACTGCAGATTCCCCGACGAAATCTCGTTCGTCAATTAATACTTATAAGGTTAAGGTACTTAACTTTCCAGCTCCTTCCTCCGATCTGACGGTCATAAGTGACCACAGATCTCTCGACAGGATATCATCTGTCAATTCGTTACTTCATCCTTATGCTTTCATCTCGGTTTTCAAGAGAATCGATCCTCCTTATGCCGGATTACTAAGGCCTTACGCCTTCACAACCGCCTTCCCGGTTCTTGATGGGTTTTTTTCAAGGAAGGTATTTCTATGGGGAGAATTACTCAGGGTACTACCTGAGGTATATAAGGATGTCGTCCTCCTGAGAGCCAGGCATGAAGTTTGAGTTGGATCAGTACGCACACAAATAACGAATTCATGAGGACATAAACCATACGTAGTCTTTCCATATAAATATACAACTACTAGTACTGATCAAAACACCATTCACAGCTTATGAGAATAATTATCAGAATAAGAACATATATATATTTCAAGATTCTAGAGGCAAAACACTTATCAGAGATAACACTAGGGGTCAAGCAACTACTGAGAGGGGTGCTCGTTTCCACCCAACCATGGGCTTAGCGACTCCCAGCGTATTTACCACTAGCCACCCCCGAGCTGAGACCACGATGTCGTGAGACTGCATCTCTGTTTTCCAGTGACCAGGAGTGAAGGTTGCACTCCTTCCTCTCTTCTATCACTCACTCTACATATTGTCAGAGTTCTCCCCTCGCGTCTGCCCCCTTTTCAATCGCTTCTACCCCACGCCTTATCCTCTTGCGAGGTTGCATGTGGCGCAATTACCCTCACACTGGCCAGTCATGATGTCTCTACAAATGGGCGGTTCACCTCCCCATCCCTCATTAATTCCTGAGGATCCATCAACCTACCAATCTGCGAGGCATATAATTCGGGGCCAACGAGCCGCTTTTGGTTCTCTGGGCCAGTGGAGTCCAAATACAGTATTAATTCTCAGTGGAAGTTAATGCCACCTTTCCAGGTTCCTTCCACCATCATCGTGATCTCTTTTTTTTCACATCCCCTCTCAGCAGTCCTGCGATAAAATTCATAATGTTATTCACATTCATTGACCTTTTCCTCATGGTCCATTTACATCACATATTCACATTTATGAGTTTTCCATAGTTCTTGGCCAGTCCAGTTATTTTTACAAGCTGGGGGAAACATGGTGTTACACCATCTTTTCAATGAACACACTCTTTTATATTTTCATAAGACTCACCAACCATTTCTCTAAGAATATAGATATATAACAAATTAAAAGACAAAAAATATGAATTGTTGTATATATCTCAGCTCGTTCTGGTAATCTATATAGATTCAAAATCCATAATTCATGTTTGGATCGCAACATTGAGTTGTATGTGTCTCATAAGGAGATGGAAAAGTAAAGGGTAATTTCATTGCCTACAAATTATAGCCACTATTGAATACGTAATAACTTGTCAAAATAATCTCTAACAAAGTGGCTTCTTGGTGGCTCCCCAACAAGCACATCCACATATGAGATCAGCATATTTTTTAAGTGAATGATGCTAGTTATCACTAAAACCTTCTTGAAACAATTTTCTTCTAGTTATCTTCTTTCATAGAATGCTTCCAGTTGTCTCTCCTTCACTAAATATATTCATTCAAAACTCTCTTCCTACTTGAAAGAGTAGAATCCCACACACTAAATAAGAATACTTGCTCTATTTTTATTTACTTATCCTCTAAAAATATACCCATGAATCAACTCAATTCCATCTGCAAGTGATTGACAACAACAAGGAGGAAACCAACTTCAATGAACAAATGTTGGAATACTCAAAATTGAACAAATGTCAACCCACGTCTTAGAAAACAAGGAAAGTGTCAAAGACTGATCATTGTTGGTAATTGGAGCCTTTGAAAAAACATGTGAAATGACTGAGGACTTAGAGTTTGTACTTGATTATAAAATTTCCCAAGGGTATGTTGTTGATCTTTGCACTTTCCTTATTATATCAACCCTCGTGCTAGGGCCAACAATTAGGTCATTGAAGCTATGAAAAACTAAGGTGAATGTAGAGAGAAATCTAGTGAGCAATGAATAAGAGGAGGGGTGAAATGTTGTCGGTGAACCGAGAATTATCAGAGTAATTAACATTCAATATTGGACCAACTTGGGACCCGAGGTCATGAAGAGTGGAGAGCATGGGTAAAAAATAGGAAGAAATTTCAAATGAATTTGAAGCTAGGGAAGAATTTCAAAAAACATTGGTGCTTCAAGGTACATAAACCAATCTATCATCTTGAAGGGTGCAATAAAAACTACCAAAAAAATATGTTATGAATGGCCCAAAAATTACAAGGCATGCCAAGTGATCACAATTGACTTTATAACCTCAGAACGAGCGAAATTAGACATCTTTAATATAATAATTCAACTAAAATCAAACATAAATATTGTTATCAAATGAAAATAAGATGAGAGTTGATAGTTGTACCATGTATCGAACTTGGTTTATTGTAGACGAATAACTTTAGATCACTCGAAACCCTTGAAACCCTAAACACCAATTCCACTTTGTTGTTTGATTTATTAGAGTATATGGATGTAGGGGGTGGAAAGTAACCATGGAGGATATAAATTGTGTTGAAATTGACTTGAACCAAACAAGAAAATGTAAAAGGATCAAATTCAAAAGGGAACACCATGCACATGGAAAATATCAATGAGGAAACAAAATCAAACCAAGGTGAATAGTTAATATAAAATAATATTTTGAAAAACTAAATATACACTTTTTAATATGAATAATCAATAATTATTATGTGAAATACCAAGTGTATTTGTCGCATCGACAATTGGAATCTTGCATGCTATGAATGTTACAAAAGTTGACTATGGAAAAGCCACTACTGCACTAAAAGACATTTAAAATGACAAGCAATTATCTGTATCGGTTTATCCGTGATCTATTTCGGGTAATGATTTATATATTCAATTGATCTAGGTGGATATCGGTGGACACCCACCTCTTCCAACTGGCTCACATACAGATTTCATCTTGGTAGTTCAGTTTTCATTTTGGCAGTTTTGTTTCTAGCTTTTCGGGTCCTAAACTTTCGAGGTCGTTTTGAGAACCTAAAAAATATTTTTTGGGCCCATAATCGTCACACTATTGATGGAGTTAGAGTGTGATGGAATAATGTGTAGTCCTTGGATATAAATTTCCAAAAGGATATTGTGCGCCTAAAATGGAGATCGTATGCAAAAGTTACGACCCCGAGAAGTTGATGTACCAACTTACCCCAACGAGACCCACATGACTTTTGGCGCTTCATCTCCTACGGTTAGATTTTTGGATGTATAGGGTTTGGGCATTCATGTTTGATGTAAAATTCCTTTGGATCCTCATTGTACTCATGTTCTTTCAAATGAGCATAACCATAACATCTCTTCTTAGAGATAAGCTGCCACCATTCTAGAAAGCTTGTTTCAGTCTACATTTTACAATTTCAACATATTTCTTATTTCATAGAATTCAAGTTTTATTGTATCTCTGTTATTATCCACTATGTCTATGTGTTAATATTATAGATCTATGTTTTCATTTCATTCCACTCATAAATCTGGATCAATGGTATCAAAGAGGTCTACTTCTTGTTGTTTTTTAGTGCATGGCCCCGACGAGGTCAGGGTATAGAGAGTTGGGTCTCGAGCTTGTTTCTCTTAAGGAAAACTGCTCTCGAACACCCAAGAAACCTTCCATGGAAGGAGAAAAGAAAGATGATGGGACAAGAGATCCTTTCAAAATATTGCTCGAGGAAGCCCTTGAGCGACAGAGGAATGAGATGACGAACAACTTTTCACAAATCCTTCAGAGGTTGCCAACAAGCGATGCATCTACCTCAAACGGAGGTGCCACCCCCTTCAAGGTATAGATCAATTTTTATAGTCCTATATTTGAAGGTCAAATATATGCATATGTTGTCAATAAATGGTTAAAACTTATAGAAGGGTATTTTTCTATCCACAACTTTTCCAATAGAGAAAAGACTACATTGGTGCTCCTCAAGGTTGTCCCGCATGTCAAATATTGGTGGGACACTTTCTGTGAGAAAAAGTAAACAAAGGGATATACATTATTTTTAGTTGCACCCACTTCGGGTTCCTTCATGAATGTTATTGAGGAACAATACTACCCTATTTGAAGTTATAATGACTTATATATAAGATGGACCACACTGTGACAGGAAAGGGACCAAACAATGCCTGAGTTCACCAATGTCTTCCATACCTTGTGCACCAATATGGGTATGAAAGACTCTGAGTAACATATGGTGCTCAAGTACAACGATGGTATGAATAGATAAATCTAGGAAGAAATGGATTTCCTAGAAATTGCATCCTTAGGCACGACCTATCGACATGTTGACAAAATCGAGCAAAATCTTAAACAAAAGACATGATAGTTTGGGTCTGCAAACCCCTCATAGAAGAAGCGGGGTAAAGGCATCCCCAACCCACAAAACAAAGAGACGAGAAAGTATGGGAAGCCTCAAGACAACCATTCCAAACCAAAAACAAAGAAGGACAATGGGAAGACAAAGAAAGACATTGGGAAATGATGTGAGTTCCATAAGATCCCATGGAATACCATCGTTGAATGTCTCTCAAAGAATTCATTGGTAGCCAAAGTGAAATACTATGAATCAGATGCAAGCTACGACTTGGAGTCATAACTGGAAAAAAGGAGACAGATCAATGATGTAGAACCCAGTTACACTGTTTCTACCACCACCAAGGTCTAGCTCGATGAACATGATGAACCAAAGGAAGGTGAGTGCCTCTTTCATTCATAGATGTAGGTGAACGGTACTCCATTGCTCTTCATTATTGATAGAGGTAGCCAGAAGAACCTCATCTCAGCAAAGGTCTCCAAGGGGTTGGATCTACCGACATCACCACATCCGAATCCATACACCATCAGGTGGCTCTGCCAAGGGAGAGGTATTTGTGTTAGCCAACAGTTTCGCCTGGCCTACGACATCAATCCCTTCAAAGATGAGGTATTGTGTGATGTCTCCCCCCTTGAATTTTGTGATGTTCTTTTGGGCCAACCTTATTTATGGAAACTTCATGTTTTATATGAGTCTAGGCCTCGTAGTGTTATTACAAATTTAGACAAGATATTATACAAGATACCATAGGTAGTCCCATCTACCACCATTTCCTTGATCTCTTCCAAGCAATGCAGGAAGTTCATCTCTCATACCGGTAAGTTTGTCTTCTTCATGATTCATGCTTAGAGAGAGTGGAAGGTTGAATCCATGTCCATGGCCTCCACGACAGGTTTCTCCATGTAGCAAAAGAAAGTGGATAAGGTTGTGGAAGAATACAAAGACATATTCTCCTCACCCACTAGGGTACCTCTGAACTTTCAATTCAAGCACTCAATCGATCTGACCCCCGACGCACCGCTACCAAATGGGTCATTCTATCACCACTCCCTATCAAAAAATGAGGAAATCAAGCACCAGATCCAAGAGTTTCTCGAAAAGAGGCACATATTCCCAAGCTCATCACCTTGTAGAAGCCCAATCATGCTTGTATAGAAGAAAGATGGGTCATGGAAAATCTACATTGATTATCGGGCCCTAAATAAAATCACAGGCATGAATTCATACCCAATTCCCCAAATTGACGATCTCCTTGACTAGCTCAAGGGGGCCAAATACTTCAGTAAGATCAATCTGAAGTTCATCTACCACCAAGTTCCAATAGAGCATATTGATGTATGGAATATTTCCTTCAAGTCTAAAGAAGGTCTTTTTGAATGGTTGGTCATGCCCTTTGGCTTAACAAATACTCCAGCTACTTTCTTGAGGATGATGGACGATATCTTGTGGCCTTTCACCAATTATTTTGTGGTGGTGTATTTGGATGACAGCCTCATCTTCAACAAGAATTGGGTAGAACACTTGCATCACATTCAACAGGTTCTTCACACTTTGCGACAACACAAGCTATATGCAAATTTGAAAAAATGCTCCTTCGACATGAACATGGTCCAGTACTTAGGCTACATTATTGATGAGCATGAGGTGCATGTTGATCCAGCCAAAATCCAGTTCATCCAAGACTAGCCAACCCCAACCACACTCATTGAGCTCTAGAGCTTCTTAGGCCTTGCAAATTTCTATCGGATATTCATTTTGGGACAGTCAACCACATTGATCATAAGCCTCTATAGTTCATGCAAACACAAATAAAATTGCAGAATGACCGCCATCAAAACTAGTCCACATACTTGCAGTAGTTCCATCTCAACATCACATATAAGACAGGGACCACCAACCATGTCGTTGATTTCCTCAGCCAACCTCCAGTTGTCACATTAACCACAGTGCTACACTCTTTTGGACATGAGACCTTTGGCTAGCCCCAACTCTGAGAGAGATCTTGAATTCACCACTACCTACCAGATGTTGGGCACAAACAAAGCTCTCACTGATTTTCATCTACAGGATGGGTTATTGTTCCATCTAGGCCATCTCTGATTTCGATCAAGTGAGCATGTAAAGATGATTTGGGAATATCACTATAGTTGGGTGGCAGGACACTTTGGCATAGAGAAGATAGTGGAAATGTTGCATCAACATTTCTATTGGCTGAAAATCCGACAGGATGTCATCAAGTATATCAGGTCCTACTCAACCTACACCATTTATAAAACAACCATTAATAAACAAGGCATGCACACCCCTCTTCCTACTCCTGACAGGCCCTACTAATCCATCTCAATGGACTACATGTCAGTCCTTCCTTCAACCAAGTAGGGAAATGACTGTGTTTTCATGGTTGTTGATCGATTTTCCAAGATGGGATTATGGTTTCCTACAAGAAGAGCATCACAATAGAGGCCATTTCCAAGCTCTTCTTCAAATGAGTGTGGGTACATTTTCGGATACCAAAAACCATCATATCTTATCAAGATATCTGGTTCCTTAGCACATTTTGTTCGAGCCTCTGTTCAGAGTTGGACACCAAGCTCATCAAATTAATGGCCTTCCACCCCCAAACGAATGGCCAAACCAAGGTCGTCAATAGGATGATCGTGCATATTTTTCACATGTACAAAAACAAGCAGTCGTGCACATGGGATGAAATTCTTCCCTATGTTCAACATAGTTACAAGAGAGCCATACATAACTCAATCGACCACAACCCCTTTCAGGTGGGATTGGGATTTCAAACATTGGGTCCCATGGATGTTGCACTACCACTTGCGACCACACATGCACAAAATGAAGCTGACAAAGCCACTCAGTTCATTGAACTAATCCAGCATATCTTCCAACAGGTTTAGGATATTTTGTATAAGTCCAATGCCAAGCACAAGCAACGCCATGATCAACATCGGATGTCACACAAGTTTTAGGTGGGAGATAAATTTTGGTTGCACTTGCAGAAAGATCACCTTACAATACCCCATCGAAATATTTTTCCACTCCTCTATGTAACTTATACCATCACCAAGGTTTTGGGGTGAGAATTATTTTGAGCTCAACATTCCCCCCTTCCTTAGCTTGCACCCATTGATTAATGTGGACCTCCTTCAGCCATACTTTCCACCATTATTGGACACCTCAGAGGTAGAAAAACAATTAACACCGACAAATATCAACCATGATTGCATGGAACATGCATATGCTGATCATATCATAGACACACAATTCAAGGGCACTCACAGACAAAAGTTTCAGCTTTATCATGTTACCGAGGCAGGGAAACTCCTGCACCAAGGCAAGTGGCTCACCCAGGGTAAAATTCAACAGAAATTTCTTCATCTAATGGGGGAACTCAACGCAATGGAGACCATTTATTTCTAAGAAGGTAGGATTGATCCAAGTGTATATCAGTGGCCACCCACCTCTTCCAACTATCTCACATACATTTTTCATCATGGCAGTTTCAGTTTTCATTTTGGCAATTTTTCTATCTTTTCGGGTCCTAAACTTCTGGGGCCATTTTGAGGCCCTAAACAACGTTTTTTGGGCCCACCACAGTCACATTGTTGGCCTGGTTAAAGTGTAACAACATAATGTGTAGTCCTCAGATAGACCTTTCCAATGGTCTATCATGTGCCTAAAGCAAAGGTCGCATGCAAAAGTTACGACCTTGGGAAGTTGATGTACCAACTTACCCCAACGAATCCCACATAACGTTTTTCACTTCATCTCTCGGGGTTAGGTTTTTGGATGTCTAGGGTTTTGGAATTCATGTTTGATGTAAAATTCCTTTATAGCCTAATTGTACTCATCTTCTTGCGAATGAGCGTAGTCGTCACATCTATTCTCAGAGTTAAGTTGTCAGCATTATAGAAAGCTTGTTTCAGTTTGCATTTTACAGTTTTAGCATACTTCTTATTTAATAGAAGACAAGGTTTACTATATCTCTGTTATTATTCATTGTGAATCTGTGTTAATATTATAGATCTATGTTTTAATTTTTTCCTCTCATAAATCTAGATTATTTGTATAAGAGTGGTTTGTTCCTTGTCATTTTTTAGTGCATGTCCCCAACGAGGTCAGGGTATAGAGAGTTGGGTCTCGAGCTTGTTTCTCTTGAGGAAACATTCTCTCACACGCCCAAGAAACCTTCCATGGAAGGAGAAAAGAAAGACGACGGGACAGAAGATCCTTTCAAAATATTGTTCGAGGAAGCCGTCGAGCAATAGAGGAATGAGATGATGGACAACTTTGTGCAAATCCTTCGACGACTACCAACAAGCGACACATATACCTCAAATGGAGACGCCACCCCCTTCAAGGTATATATAAATTTTTATATTCTTATATTCGAATGTCAAATAGATGCATATGTTGTCGATAAATGGTTAAACCTTATAGAATGGTATTTTTCTGTCCACAACTTTTTCAATAGATAAAAGATTACATTTGCGCTCCTCAAGGCCATCCCCCATGTCAAATATTAGTGGGAAACTTTCTGTGAGAAAAAGGAAATAGAGGGATCTACATTATTTCTACTTGCAACCCCTTGGGGTTTCTGCAAGGATGTTATTAAGGAACAATACTACCATGTTGTAAGTTATGATGAATTATATACAAGATGGACCACACTGCAGCAGGAAAGGGACCAAACAATGCCCAAGTTCACCAATGTTTTCCATACCTTGCGCACCAGTTTGGGTATCAAACACTCTGAGCGACATATGGTGCTCAAGTACTGCGTTGTATGCATAGATACATCCAAACAGAAATGGATTTTTTGGACATTTCATCCATGGGTGTGGCCTATCAATATGTTGTCAAAATCGAGCAGAAGCTTAAACAGAAGACACAACAATTTGGGTATGCAAAACTCTCACAGCAGAAGGAGGGTAAAGGTGGCCCCAACCCATATAACAAAGGATAGATCAAGGATGGGAAACCTCAGGACAACTAGTCCAAACCGCAAACAAATAAGGACAATGGGAGGACAAAGAAAGACAAAAGGAAATGGTGCAAGTTACATAAGATCCCCTGGCATAACACTAGTGAATGTTTCTCAAAGAAGTCATTGGTAGCCAAAGTGAAATCCTATAAATCATATGCGGGCTTCGAATCGGAGTCTGAACTAGAAAAAGGGAGACAGATCATTGATGCACAACCTAGTGCCACCATTGCTACCACCACTAAGGTCCAGCCCAACAAACTTGATGAAACAAAGGAAGGAGAGCACCTCTTTCATTCACAGATGTGGGTTAAGGGTACTCCGTTGGACTTCATCATTGATAGCGACAGCCAAAAGAACCTCATATTGGCATAGTTCATCAAGCAGTTAGATCTTCCGACATCACCACACCCGCAATCGTACACCATCGAGTCGCTCCACCAAGGAAGAGATATCCACATCAGTAAACAATGTCGCCTAACCTATGGAATCAATCCCTTCAAATATAAGGTATTGTGTGATGTCGCCCCCTTTAAGTTTGTGATGTTATTTTGGGCCAACCTTATTTATAGAAACATTATGTTGTATATGAGTCTAGGACTTGTAGTGTTATTATTACTTTATACATGAGATTATACAGGATACCAGAGGTAGTCCCATCTATTGTTGTTTCTTTGATATCTTCCAAGAAATGTGGGAAGGTCATCTCTCAGACTGGTTAGTTTGTCTTCTTCGTGATTCGTTCTCAGAGTGAGCAGAAGGTTGAAGCCACATACATGGCCTCCATGATAGATCTCTCCATGTAGTATAATAAAGTGGATAAGGTCGTGTAAGAATACAATTAAATCTTCTCCTCGCCCACTAGGGTACCTCTGCAATGTTAGGTCAAGCACTCAATTGATCTAACCCTCGATGTACCACTACCGAATGGGCCAGTATATCACCGCTTTCCGTCATAAAATGAGTAAATCCAGTGCCAAATCCACGATTTTATCAAATAGGGACACATGCACCCAATATTATCACCTTGTGGAGGCTCAATCATGCTTGTACAGAATAAAGACGGGTCTTGGAGACTCTACATTGGTTACCAAGCCCTAAATAAAATCACAGTTAGGAACTGATACCCAATTCCCCAAATAGATGATCTCCTTTACCAGCTCAAGGGGGGAAAATACTTCAGTAAGATCGATTTGAAGTCCAACTACCACCATGTTCCAATAGAGTAGACTAATGTATCGAAGACTACCTTCAAGTCCAAAGAAGGTATATTTGAATGGTTGGTCATGCCCTTTGCCTTGAAAAGTGCCCCAACAAATTTCATGAGGATGATGGATGATATCGTGTGGTGTTTCACAAATTATTTTGTGGTAGTGTATTTGGATGACATCCTCATCTTTGACAACAATTGGGTGGAACACTTGCAACACATTCAGTAGGTTATTCACACTCTGTGGAAACACGAGCTATATGTAAATTTGGAAAAATGTTGCTTTGGCATGAACATGCTCGAGTACCGAGGCTACATTGTTCATGAGTATGGGGTGCATGTCAATACAACCAAAATCCAGATCATCCATGACTGGCCAACCCCCACCACACTCATTGAGCTCTGAAGCTTCTTAGGTCTTTCCAATTTCTATCAGAGATTCATGTTGGGATTCTCCCACATTACATGGGCCCTTAGCCAAGTGACCAAAGGTGGTGGCAAGGTGAATTTTGTGTGGGGCTAGTCACAATACAAAGTGTTTGATTATTTGAATTAGCGCTTGTACTCACCTCTAGTGCTCTCATTACCCAACCTACAACATTCGTTTTAAATTGAGACAAATGCTTCAAACTATGCGGTGAGCACATTTCTCACTCAACATGCACATTTTGTAACTTATCATAGTGCAACACTATCAGATATGTTATGTAAGTACCCAAATTATGAAAAATAAATTCAATCCATTGTACAAGCCTTCCTTTAGTAGAGGCATTACATTATCGAGAAGGAGATAGTCATCCACACTGATCATAAGCCTATGCAGTTCATGCAGATATAAGGAAAATTGCATAATGATCACCATTAGAAGTGGTCCACATACTTGCAGCAGTTCCATCTCAACATCAAGTATAATACATGGAGCACCAACCATGTCGTTGATTACCTCATCTAACCTCCAGTTTCCACACTAACCAAAATGTTGCACTCCTACAAACATGAGACCTCCAGATGGCCCCAACTCTATGAGTGAGATCTTGACTTTGCCACTACCTACCAGATGATGGGCACAAACAAAGCTCTCACTAATTCTCATTTGTAGGACTAGTTATTGTTCTATATGGGCCATCTTTGTGTTCCATAAAGAAAGCGTGCAAAACTAATTTGGGAAGCTCACTACAATCGAGTGGCAAGACACTTCGGATTAGAGAAGACAGTGGTAGTGTTGCAACAACATTTCTATTTCTTGAAAATCTGACAGGATGTAAGGTCTTTCACGACCTACGTCATTACCAAACTGAACATTAAGAAACAAGGCATGTTCACCCCTCTTCCTATTCCTGGAAGGCCCTAGGAATCCATCTCGATGGACTACATGTCGAGCTTTCCTTCAACCAAGCAGATAAATGACTGTGTTTTCGTGGTTGTTTATCGATTTTCCAAGATGGCGATTTTGGTCACTTGCAAGAAGATCAACATCACAACAAATGACACTACCAATATCTTATTTGAAAGAGTGTGGGTACATTTTGAGATACCATAAACCATCGTCTCCGATTAGGATAGTTGGTTCTTCAGCACATTCTGGTCGAGCCTTTGGTCACAGCTGTACACCAAGATCACCAAATCCACGACCTTCCACCACCAAACAAATGTCCAAACTGAGTTTGTCAACAAGATGATCATGCATATTTTGTGCATGTACAATTCCAAGCATCAATGCACATGGGATCAGATTCCTCCCTATTTTCAATTTTTTTACAACAGATCCATAAATAGATCAACCAGCCACAACCCCTTTCAGGAGGGATTGGGATTTGAACCATTGGATCCCATGGATGTTGCACTACCACTTCCGTCCACACAGAAAGAATCATCCCTATCGCAAACTGAAGCTGACAAAGCCACTTGGTTCATTGAATGAATCCATCACATCCTCCAATAGGTTCAGGATATTTTGCAAAAGTCTAATGCCAAGTACAAGTAGTGTCATGATCAACATCGAGTGCCACACAAGTTTAAGGTGGGAGATAAAGTTTGTTGCACTTGCAAAAAGAACACTTTACAAGACCCCATCAAAAGATTCTTCCACTCCACTATGGACCTCATACCATCACCAAGGCTATGGGTGACAATGATTTTGAGATCAACATTCCCATTTTCCTTGGCTTGCACCCAGTGTTTAATGTGGATCTCCTTTGGCCATACTTTCCACCATTATTGGACACCTCAGAGGTCGCAAAAAAATTGACACCGACAAAGATCAACCCTGATTGCATGGAATAGGAATTCACTAATCAGATCATGGATACATGGGTCAAGGGAACTCGCCAACATAAGTTTCATCTTTATCATGTTGTCAAAGTAGGGTAGATCCTGCACCAAGGCAAGTGGCTCAGTCGAGACCCTATTTAATAGAAATTTCCTCATCTAATGGGGGAACTCAATGAAATAGAGACCATTTTTTTCTAAGGGGGGAGGATTGATCCAGGTGGATATCGTTGGCCACCCAGCTCTTCCAACTAGCTCACATATAGATTTCATCTTGGCAGTTTCAGTTTTCATTTTGGCATTTTTTTCTAGCTTTTCGGGTACTAAACTTCTAGGTTCGTTTTGAGGCCCTAAAAAATGTTTTTGGGCTCTCCATAGTCACATTGTAGAGATGTAATCAAAGTGTGATGGAATAATGTGTATTCCTTGGATAGACCTTTCCAACGAGATATCATGCACCTAAAACAGAGATTGTATGCAAAAGTTATGATCTCGGAATGTTGATGTACCAACTTACTCAAACGAGGCCCACATGACTTTTGGTGCTTCATCTCCTAGGGTTAGTTTTTTGTAAGTATAGGGTTTTGGAATTAATCTTTGATGTAAAAGGCCTTTGGAGCCTCATTGTACCCATCTTCTTGCGAATGAGCATATTCATCACATCTCTTCTCAAAGATAAGTTGTCACCATTCTAGCAAGCTTGTTTCAGTATGCATTTTACAGTTTCAACATATTTCTTATTTAATAGAAGTCAAGTTTCACTGTATCTCTGTTATTATTCATTGTGTCTTTGTGTTAATATTATATATGTGTGTGTGTGTGTGTGTGTGTGTTTTCATTTCGTTCCGCTCATAAATTTGGGTCATCAATGCACTCCTTCTGGTGCTCAGATCAAAGAACATAGGATCCTCTATTGTTTTAGCCTCTTTGGTTGGTTAGATAGGATGATAGTCCTCGAACTATAGACCTTGGCAGAAATAAAATTCAAGTATTTGAGAACTGAAATTATAATGTTTTTGGAAGGATAAAGTTAGATTGGCGGATTTGATGGTGGTTCTAGCTCAACTAATGCTTCTTGAATAGATTGAACCATTGATGGTGTTGTTGGCACCAGGACTAGCTCTACTATTGCTAGAACTAATGCTAGATATGCTACTGGATCTTCTACTCCTATGTCCCTATCTTTTATATGGGTGTTCTTGTTGGTGTTTTCGTTGTGTGAACTATTTTGGTGCAGGGCCCTATAGATCAGATGCAATAGTTTAGGAGAAATGTGAATGGGGTAAGGATATAGATATATAAATAGGTGGGGGTTTCTACCTTCACAATTCTTTCAAGAGATCCCCCTTTGTTGTCAAGGTGAGTTAGCGTAATCTATCAATGGTGGTAATACATCTGATGAAAGTGACTAATTCTTGGGAAGTCACTCATATGGTCACATTGCAAGTGATTGTAGTCTCAATTTCACAAAGAAAATGTGGGTGAGGAAGGAGCTAGTCATAGGTTGAACTTTGCACATGGGTGAGCCAATCCCCAAGGGTTCAGAGCATGAAGATAAAGGAAAAGGAAAACAAGAATAGAAAACCCAGGCAATGGAGAAAATAGAATCTTTAAAACAACTTTAGGTCGTGAACTCCTCGGGCATTAATTTAAGAAGAGAGAGGGATGCATTAGGTTTTAATTTATGCATCCTCTTTCCCATTGAGTCGAATTAAAGTCCTACTCTAAATGAGACTTTTTGTACTCGATCTAGTTCTTATGATACAACTATGTTGAGAGGAGGATGGTAATCGACCATGGGATGTGTAAAGCCTTCATGAGTTTTAGGTATCTACACTTATACAAAACTTATACAAAAAAATAGATAAATCATCATGGGTTCATTTTTTGTGGCAGACATGCTACTCAAAAGGATCAAAACAATTGTTAAAAAAAATGCCTACAAAGATCTGTACCAAAGGTAACAAATTTGCAGTAAATGTTTCCTACAAAACCCTTTGTGGTTTATGCCGTGTAAAAGTATAATTGGCTTCCATATCCTTTAGCTCGTTGCATGGGGAAGATACGCATTATGCCTTCCTTTCCTGTAATGTGTACCGGATTCCTATAATGTGGATCGACTTCTTAAAATATATGAAGGTGGATACATCATGGACTACATGAATTCTTCCCATTCATAGGTGCAATGTTGACCTCCATTGCTAAAATTATACCAAAACCCTAACTTCTCCCTGTGCACATCGGGAACTATCTCCTACACTTAAACAAACAAGCTTGCATAGTAAATAGTTTTAGTCTAGGGAAGGAACAATGGTGCCGACTGAATTTTGAAAGAAGTGTTGAATTCAAGTGTGCCATTTGTGTGTAGCATTGCATTTTTTATTGTAGTGTATGCAACATGCATTGCAAAGATTCTACTTTAATGAATGCATGGGTATGATGTTAAAAATGAGTTAGAAAAGTATAGATTGTTCCATAGAATCGAAATTGTTACATACCTTTTTAAAATGAATATGTCTTTCAATGGTCTAAATAGTATAATAGAGAGCTTATCACTCTATAATGCAGTCCAAATCAGGAGAAGGAGGGCTATTGATCGCCTCGAGAGTTGAAGGAAGCTTTTCTATTTTCTCTCCACTTGAGTAATATGAATCTGAAAATTTGATTTGGACACGAAGGTTATGCTGAAAATTTGATTTGAACATGAAGGTCGTGAGTATCATTGAGGCCCTATTGTGACTCGGTATTGTCAAGGCAGTGGAGAGGCAATTGGCGATGACTGCATAGTTATTTAAAGCCTTCATAGACTTGTTTAATGATGCTCAATACTTTCAAAGAAAACTAATCATTTGTCATATTATATTAAATCCTTGACATAGGTGTAGCTCCCCAAAGACATTAGCCAATATAACAGTTTGACAAAATGATCATTTGCAATTAGATTAGCATATTTAAAAAGCTGAGATAAAGGTACATAAAGTATAGGCTATCTAAGAATGCAATTCAGTATCATTGTATGTGAAGGATTAATCCAAGAACCAAAAGATAAAACACTAAGAGGAACGTAAAATAAAACATTGAAAAGAGCAAAGCACCCCCTAAGACCTAAAA
>ML778768.1:712772-748021 GCA_009831015.1 Picea engelmannii
ATGTATGTATGTATGTATGTATGTACTTAGCTCTAAACTATTAATTAGAATTCCTTGTAACTCTTATTATGTGGGTGCATAGTGCTTGATTAAATGAAGAAAGTTTAATTGTTTTCTTTAAAATAGCATAAGAGTGTAAGTATAGCATGAAATTGTTTCATTTAGGTTTAAAAGGAGGAATGAAATCCACAACAAGACTTGCATAACCATCTATAAACTCTGAATCTATATAACTTCTAGAATAAAATGAGCATGTATAAAATGAAGATTTTCAATGTTGTTTGTTTCTTTTATATATAGACTTTTGGAATAAAATGAACATGTACAAAATGATGATTTTCATTGTTGTTTTTTTTATTATATATATATATATAACAAATCAATCATTCTTAAAAACTTTTCATTATACATATATAGAGAATAATAAAAAGGAGAATAGTAATATAAGCATAAAAAGAAAAGAAAATAATAAGAATAGAAACATGTTATAGTTAGATCTGTTTAACTTTTATAGATTATGACATGGCAAGCAATAAAAGGTAATAGAGGAAAATCCATGTCTATCCATGGGCACTTTCATGCAATAATTTGAATATGTAATAAAAAATGACCTCTGCAATAATTTAGAATCCAATAATGATGTCTTAGAAAACAAATGTTATTGTACGTAGTAAAGCTCCCCCAAATTTGAACAAATGGCAACTACAATACAAATTCCATTAATGGTGTCTTGAAAACTAATGTTGTCGTGCTTAATAAAGCTCCTCCAAATTTGAACAAATGGCAACTACAATACAATTTTTCTACTTCAATCCTTTGAGACAAATAATGAAATTGGAGATTGTTATGCAATTTCTTTAGTCTAAGTTTTCTAAGTTTTATGTACAGGACAATTGTTATAGTGATAACAACTAAACAACCAAGTGGTTATCTAATAGAATGTAACAAACTTAAAACTTAAATTATCTAAGAATAAGAATGAATGGAAAATTTTCATTTGAACTTGTTAAACAAACTTACTTAAGCTATCTAATTACATTGTGTAAAAAATGGAAATAAAACTTCAAAATTATTAGTTAATATCATGTTTTATAAAAACAATTTAAATATTATAAAAAATAATTATTTCTTTTGTACATAAACAATGAATCGAATAAATCAAATGCTATAGTAGTCACCTCACCTTAAAGAGGAACCAATAAAATTCTCTACACGAAAGCATAGCAAATTAGAAAAAATGCCCTTCATTTGTTAATACTTTGAAGAAAAGCGTACACATGACAACTAATAGAGGGTAATTTTTTGTGTATTATTTTTTAAAGTATTCACATACACTTTTATAGGAAATTTCATTCCAGTAGACATCTACTTTTTATTATTTATTTATTATTATTATATATTTACAGCGTGAGTGGATCTAATGGTTAAGAACATGTGTTTCTTTTTAAGAGGTCACAGGTATGTATACCTTTTGGGCGGAGGGGTCCCTTGTCCCACAAACATGGGGTCTCATACACCTCGGCCTAAGCCTGACCTTAAAAATAGATTATTATTATTATTATTATAAATTATTATTTTTATTGGAGTAAACTCGTTGGCTTGTTATTCTACGGCATGGTTTATTAATGATTCGTCTAGAAGTTCTCCTTGAAGATTTTAAACATGGAAAATTAACTGTCGTGATCATGGGCTGCCCCTTCTAAATCGTGATTGTGCAATCTTTTGAACTCATTTAGCGTCGCTTATTTATATCTCTCATTTTATTCATCCCAGTCCTTCAGTTTCATGTTTCTTATTCTCCTCCCCATTTTTAAAAAGCTTCTCTTACCGCAAGATTTTCTGGCGGGTTATGTATATTTACTCAACTCATCGACTCTTTCTGAGCATAATCGAACGGTTTCAAGCCTCCTTGATTTAATTGTCCACTGGCTTCAGTTTAAGTTGGAGAAATTTGAGGATTCTGTAATTGGATTAATGGAGATTATTCCTAATATTCCAGACGACATCGGTCGAGAGTGCTTCTTCAGAGTGTCTTACAAGTCACATGAGAAGCTCAAAGCTGTATGCAGACGTTGGGAGGCTATGTTGTGTAGCCCTCGGTTTTATGAGGACAGAAATATCTTTGGGAGTAGCGAGCAGTTGATATGTTTGATTCAGGCTATTCCTCAAAGAAAGCATTGAGAATCCGCATGACTTTGTGGGATTTGTCCAGTCTGCAATAACAATAGAGATGTGAGAAGATTCAGTTAGTTGTGCTTAGTTTTGGAATTATTTGCGTGCAGATGGGCATTATAAAATTTTCCCACCCACTGATTCTCCCATTTCATCAACCGAATTTATAAAATTATATATCTTAACGTAGTTTCTATTTGTGTTCTTATTTGGAAGTGAGATTCTTAAAATAGGTTACTTACAGAGTACAGAAATTTTGTTTGTGTGAGAGAGGATAACGCAATCCAAAAGAAACCTTGTTTAAATGTTGTTGCTATGTTTCTATTTGTGTTCTTAGTTGGAAGTGAGATTCTTAAAACAGATTACTTACAGAGTACAAAAATTTTGTTTGTGTGAGAGAGGATAATGAAATCCAAAAGAAACCTTGTTTAAATGTTGTTTCTATGATACTGTAAGTACGATTACGTTACTTTTCCACTTTTATTTTTATGGCTCAAAAGTTATATACAAACATTTCCCTTGAAACAAACATAACTAAAACCTCAATAACTTAAAACATAACAAACTAATCGTGAATGTTTCATTGAAACCTGAGATCTACCTAAAGCAAGTACAAACAAAGCTTATTAAGAAAGGAAGAGAGATTCAACATGGAAAAATGATAAAATATATTCACACTACTCCAATGAACTCATACATAGATGATGATCAATATGATGCAATGAATGAGTGGAATACACTCATATATAGGACATAACATTCCATAATAGCATAATGCATGCATGCATGCATAATAGCATAATAGTGATGATCTAAAATAGAAAGTCTAAAATAGAACTAGTCAGTTAACTCACACTGAATTAGTGTGCCAAAAACAGAAATTTCTCCAACACCCCCCTAAACATCACTATGGAGTAAAAATGAGTCTCAGCAACTAGGCCATGTTAGGTGCTCATGTACAATGCCACTAATGAAGACTGAATAAAAATGAGGAAAAAGGAAAAACCACGTGGGAATAAAACCCCCCTTCAAAAGACAATGTATCAAAAGAAGAAAAGGCAGTTGTTAGGCTATTGTTTTCTTCACTCCAAGATGATCCCACAAAGTCTGAAACTTCTGCTCAGTGAAAATATTCGTGAATATGTAGAAATATTTATGGATATGACGAAGTCCTTTGGAAACTTGTATAGCCTTGTACCTCTTGATCATGTGGACCCATCTGCACATGAAAATATTCCTTTATGGTGGAAATGGAACGAGATCTGAAGTCTTATTCTTTAGGAGTGAGTCACACTCCTTCTGCATGGTTGCTTTCCATAATGGATTTCCCACAACCTCACTGTAGAGTTGTGGATCAAAATATTGAACCATATAGCAATGGATGGGCATCACAGGTTTAGAAGTTGAAAGTACATGAGAAGGCTCCTCATGATGAGATCGAGTCCTCCTCGAATCCAATGGATTCCCTGCAAGGTTTCTTTCTTCCTGAAGTGTGGTATGTGCCTTCTTAGGCATCTGCTAAAGCTTCGATGTTGGATTATTATCTGGTTGTACTACCTATTTATTTTCATGTACAAAATCTAAGTGTATGGAATCACCTGTGATGTCTAAAACTAATGGAAGCATAAGAGTATCTACATGTTGCACTAGAGGTGCATGCAAAGTAATCTCCTTATGTGTAAGTAGAAAAGAGGAGTCATCGTCAGAAAAATTAGTGAAATTATACAACCTTGACTTGTGATCCACCTCACCAATTGCAATGATGGAATTGTCATGCATGTCAATTACTGAAATTGAATCTGATGTAAATTCAACATTTCTACCTTTATGAGTGATCTGATAAACTGAGAGCAGATTCATAGAAATCTTTGGAACATGTAAAACATTCTCAAAACTTTCATTATGGAGTTCCACTCTCCCCTATCCTGCTACTGCTACTGGAGTATCATCTCCCATGAGAATACGGGGTCTTGATCATGCACTCAAAGAAGAGAAAATTTCATCTTTTGTTGCCATATGATGTGATGCACCAGAATATATAATCCTTGAATCAGATGAGGAATTAATTGCAACAAGAGAATGATGATTATCTTTCTTAGGAGTAGGACCTTCTTCCTTCAGCTTCTTGACTCCCTATGGAATCTAGTTTCTAAGGTTGTTTTGTTGAAGTGTCTGTGCCATAAGGTTGATCTGTTTCTTCATGCATGTGGATTCTTCATGATTTGGTTTACTGCAGTAAGTGCACTGCTTTTCCTTCTTATTCTTCTTGGAATCTGAAGAGTCTTTGGAACCTGAAGAATCGTTAAAGTGTTTGGAATATCCCTCCTTCTCATTATGTTTTCAAAACAAACTTTCCAAGGTGGTCCAGATCTCGTTTGGAGTCTTGCATGCAGCAACATGAAACCATAGATTAGTTGAAATCAATTCAAGAAGAAATCACGTGGCTTCATCCTTTCGGTTCTCCCATCTTATCTGATCAACTACTAATGTAGGCTTTGTTTGTGTCCCCATTGTCAAGTTGTGCAATCATTTCCTTCTGAGTTGGAATTCTTCCATGGGCTTCGAATCAAAATAATTGTATGGTGTGAGGATTACCACCAAGTTGGACTGTATAATAGGTTTGATATCCATCTCTCCCACTATTTCTGAGAACCACTAAAAATTTACTCTCAATCTGCAAGTGAAAAACTGAGAAATCACTGTAGAAAGGGCACTCTAAGTGAAAAATCGTATCATTTTCAGGAGACGATCTTTTGACTTACTTTTTGAGCAAACGGTGAGGAATCTCGCCAAACAATTGAAAACCCACTTTCAGAATGGGTCTATTTACTTCTGTAACATTTTGTTTCATCAAAAAGTTAATATTTTTGGAGAAATCACTGCAAAAAGGTATGACCACAAATTCATATCAATTTCAGTAGGTGATCTTCCAGCTTACTTTCTGAGAAATCGGTTGAAAACTGACTTGCATAATGGGTCGATTTACTTCCCACATGGTCTGTTTCCTCAACAAGTTAATATTTTGAGATAAATCACTGTCGAAGATACGACCATGGATTTTGCTCGCCAAAACTTTGTTTTTCCTTATTCTTTGGTTTGTCTAGCTTGCTCCAATCAACGTAGCTCTAATACTATGTCAATGTTTCATTAAAACCTGTGTAGGAGATCTAGCTAAAGAAGGTACAAAAAAAACTTATCAAGAAAGGAAGAGAGATTCAATATGGAAGAATGAGAAAATATATTCACACTACTCCAATGAGTTGATGATTGATACATAGATGATGATCAATATGATACAATGAATGAGTGGAATACACTCATATATAGTACATAACATTCCATAATAGCAGAATTCATGCATGTGTAATAGCATAATAGTGATGATTTAAAATAGAAAGTCTAAAATAGAACTAGTCAGTTAACTCCTACTGAACTAGTGTGCCAATAACATAAATTTCTCCAACATACATGACCTTTCAAGGTGGGATAAGAAGGAATTTGATCCAAAATCTAGTGAAAACTTATCCATGGAAAGATTGTATACAAATTCATGGATGGATCATTTGAAAACATTATACTGTTGAGATGTGAAGCAGAAGGAAAAATGATTTTAACGATAGTAGGCACCTGTAGTTGTTGACAGTAACCATTGTTGAGACTTTAGGCTTGCAAACTGAATCAAAGAACATATATGAGAAAGAATATAAACAACCACACACACAATATACACAAAATGAGGGCAATGGTATTATTTATTTCTCATCCAATGGAGAAAAATGGATTACAATTCTCATTGAAGAACCTCAAGGTCTTCAACATTTAATCAAACATTTCATAAGCGTTTACATGGATATGAAGCATCAATCACTTACGAAACCATAGTCAAGTTGTAACTGACAAGTAATTGTTTTCATGTCCAACAATCTCCACCTTGACAAAAATTTCCTGATACCTTTCCAAACGAATCAAACATCACCTTCCTACAAGCCAAGAGAATCCAAGCACGAGTACAACTTCTTTAACAATATTGGTTGTGTGAACATGTTTGAGCAGTTTTCTCTAGTATGGATCACTGCACCTCCACTGAATCAACATAACCACAAAATAATTTATGCATCCATTGTAGGTGATACTCTGCTTCACATATATTGAAGCACCCATTTCCATGCTCTTTACTTGGTTTTGGCATGTGTCCATTGACAACACCAACATCAACCTTTTGTGAAATATTTGAACATTCCCATCACAAACATCAACCTTCCTACTGTATTGTACATGAGACATATAAGCTTTTTCTTTCTTAGTACAAGGACATAAACTTGAAGAAAGATTACAATGGAAAGCTAAAGGGATATTTATTGGTTTCACAAATTTCATACTGGACCTCATCAGTGACAACCACAAATTACAATTTTTCACGTCTCTGTGTACTTTTATGTCCAATATTTGTTTTTTTTCTCCTATATCCTTCATCTGAAACATCCTAGTCAACTAAGCCTTTAACCTACTAATATCAACCATGCTTTTCTTGAAACAAGCATATCATCAACATAAAATCAAGATAATGAATATGCCATAAGCACAATGATCATACTCACTTATTAAGAACTTGGCTCGCCATGAAGGCATCAAACATCTTGTACTATTGCATGGTTACCTTAAGTCATATAATGATTTCCTGATTTTGCAAAACAATCTCACTTTGTATTGGCACAGGGGAAGACCCAGGGTTCAACTCCAAGAGCGCACCAACAAGCCCTAACTACTAGCCCTTTTAGCAACACCTACAAGGCAGATACAGTCTCACCCGAAGTATCTATGAGGGGGTTGTAGGACAAATATGTCTACAACCAAAGGGAATACCAAGTGGATCCAATACAAGAACAATACAACATTTATATATCACTTACCAACTCAGATCTACTTCACACAACTATCTATCATATCTAAAACAGTAATGCAATAGCAGTATATCAAATGACAAAGAACGGAGCATCAATCACACACAACACAAGATATACGTGGTTCACCCTCTCTCTAGGGCTACGTACAATTTCACTTTGTATTGGCACAGGGGAAGACCCAGGGTTCAACTCCAAGAGCGCACCAACAAGCCCTAACTACTATCCCTTTCAGCAACACCTGCAAGGCAGATGCAGTCTCACCCGAAGTATCTATGAGGGGGTTGTAGGAAAAACATGTCTACAACCAAAGGGAATACCAAGTGGATCCAGTACAAGAACAATACAACATTTATATATCACTTACCAACTCAGATCTACTTCACACAACTATCTATCATATCTAAAACAGTAATGCAATAGCAGTATATCAAATGACAAAGAATGGAGCATCAATCACACACAACACAAGATATACGTGGTTCACCCTCTCTCTAGGACTACGTCCACAGAACTGTGCTTTATAATATATTAATATGAAGCATACAGTTCTTGTTTGTGCTCTCAGCTAACATATCTTCTCTCTTCTCCTCTCTATCTCTCCCCTCCTTTCGCACCCAGCTGCAAAGTTGATCTTCGCACCTAGCTGAAGATCTTACAATACCAGAAGGATCTTACACTTAGTACTTCTCTCTCACACAACAATAATCACTCATGCCAATAACAAAAACTAGAACCAACCCTCTTCCCTCGTCTAGGTTATTATTTATACATTACAATAGCTCAGCGACAGCCCTAGGCTGAGACCTAAGTTTCAAAACCCTAGATACCAAAACCCTAGGTGTTTAAAACCCTAGGTCAACTTGATCCACGTTTTTAAGGCTTTGCCAGCCTCTTTTTCCTTCCTTCTCGTGCGGTGCTCCAAAGCATCCAATGGTGGCTTTTTCCGCTTGTTGAGTTGTCCACGATCCATCTTCCTTTCGGATCTGTCATCCTCGATCTTCTCATCCGACAACCTTCTTTCTCTTACTTCACAACATATTTTCTTCTCTTTTCTCACTTCGACCTAGTATTAGTCACTGTGTCTTCTGTGCAGTTCGCATTTCACCTTTTCTTCCTTGATCTTTGCTTTCTTCCATAACCAAGGTCCAACAGGCCCCCAACACTCACCTGTGACTCATCCCGAGGCACTTCAGATCTGATCATTCTGTTTTACTGCGACTTCAGACTATGTAGGGCAGCCTTTGCTTTCTTCTCCATGCCTCCCTTCCTTGTGAAAACTATCTTTTCTGTGTCTGGTACCCAGTTTCAACTGCACCTAGTACCGAGACCCTTTTCCTATTGCTTTTACTGAGAGTTGCGAGGCAGTTGGTTGTCGCAATAAAATTTCAACCAACTCCCATTAATTAATACCTCCTTCCATTCTCCAGTCAAAATATTCAATTGCGCAACTCCTCCTTCTATAACATAGGCAACCTCATATGGCCCAAGCCAATGTGTTCTGAAATTTCCTGGATGCTTCATGAACTTACTGTCATATGCCAATACCAAATCACCTTGCTTAATTTCCATCTTTTTGATGTGTCTATCATGGTAGGCCTTCTCTCTTTCTTTCTAAACCTGCTAGTGAAATCCTACAACAAATCTATCTTCTTCCAGTTTGACCAACTGCCTAAGCCTCTCTTGCACAGCGCCAATGTCATCCATATTTGTAAAGGATTCAATTCTCAAACTAGGAACCAGATATTCCATGGGTACAACTGCTTCTATACCATAGACCAATTTGAAGGGGATGTGCATGGTCAGTTTCTTTCAAGTGTTTCTATAGGCCCATAATACTTCTGGTACTCTCAAATCCCAGTCATCCCTGTTCACACTGCATATATTCATCAGCATTGTCTCCAAAATTTTATTGAATGCTTCAACTGTCCCATTTACTTGTGGATGATAGGGTGTGCTCTTCTAATGGTGAACTTCAAATTCCTGAGTCAAGGCTTCAAAAGTCTTATTGATTAAATGTGTGCCTTGATCTCTCATAAGGATCTTCAGGCATCCAAACCTAGTTATGATATCATCAAATATGAAGCACGCAGGTGTAGTTGCACTACAATCCTTAACTGCTCTTGTTTCTAGCGATCTAGTCAAATACTCGGTCACAGTGATTTTGTATCTAGTTCCTGTGTGCTTCCCTGGTGGGTTTATAGGTCCCACGAAGTCAATGGCCCATTTCTCAAATGCTTGTAGGGTCATCTATGGTGCTAAAGGCATTTCATCTCTTCTAGACGGTTTCCCAACTCTTTGACATGCATCCCAGGCTCTGTAATAATCCTTAGCATCTCTATGTAGAGTAGGCCACCAAAGGCCAACCCTAAGAATCTTATGCGTTGTTGATTTCCCTACATAGTGTCCTCCTGTGATGCCTTCATGTGCTTATGAGAGGATCAATGGTCTATCTACTTCCATAACACACCTTCTCAATATCTTGCTAGGTTCCATCTTGTATATTTGTCCGACTATAAGTGAAAAATCCGCAACTCGTACTACCAATTGTTTCTTCTGAATAATTGTATAGTCATTAGGTGCCATTCCTGTTGATAGGAACTAGACTATCTCTGTGAAGTGATCATCTATTTTTCTAATGTCCAACAACTGTGCATCCGGCAGTGCATCCTCTAGACTAGTAGGTTCTTCTCCATGTTCCAACCTCGACAAGTGGTCAGGACCTTTGTTCATTCATCCTAGTTTAACCATGATCTCAAAATCATATTCATGAAATAGAAGAATCCATCTGCATATTCTTCCACCCAACACTGGCTTGTTGACTAAGTATTTCAGCATGGAGTGATCAATAAACATTTTAAAGTGTCCTCCCAACAAGTAGTAGTGGAACTTTTGTAGCGCATACACCATGGCTAACCCTTCTCTCTCAGTGGTGGTGTAATTAATCTCAGTTGTTGATAACTCTCTGCTAGCAAAGGGTAACAGGTGGCTGATGTCTCCAGCTCCCATTTGTGCTAACACAGCTCCTAATGTAATGGAAGATGAATCAACATGCACATGAAACTCCTTACTCCAATTTGGGAAAACCAGAATAGGCACAGTAACCATTTTCTGTTTCAACGTGTCAAAACTCTGTTGGCATTCTTTTGTCCAGTGAAGCTGACAGTATTTCTTCAAAAGATTCTCCATGGGTGTAGTAATCTATGCATAGCCTTTAATGAACTTCATGTAGTATCCAGTGTGTCCCAACACATTGTTCAGCTATTTGACTGAAGTAAGAGGGGGTAGATCAACTATAATGGCAATCTTGGATGCATCTACCAGTAATCCCTGCTTACACACAATATGACCTAGAAGCACTCTGAAGGGTGAAAATAAGATGCACTTCTTCAATTTTAAGGCAATCTGACTCTACCTGCACTTATCCAACATTAGTCTTAAACATTCAATATGATTCTGCGAAATGTTGAAAATAGTCCAATCATCAAAATATGCTTCCAGGAATTTATGTAAAAAATCCTTAAACGCTTCAACCACCACCTTGGAAAATTTGGCTAGTGCATTATTCAAGCCAAATGGCATCACTGTATATTGGTAGGATCCCCATTCTGTTGCAAATGTGGTCTTGTGGCGATCTTCCTTGGCAATCTGGATCTGATGGTATCCTGAAAATCCATCTGTAAAAGAATATACCTCCTATCCTCCTACATTTTCTAACACTTCGTCAGTAAATGGTGTAGGGAATGGGTCATGAAAATAGGCATCATTCATCTTCCTGATATCTACGCAAATCCTGATATCTCCTGTCTTTTTGTCTTGTACCACCATAGGGATAATCCATTCTGACTCTTCAATAGGTTCTATGATTCCTACTTCCAGCGTTCTGTCGAGCTCAATCTTTACTTTCTCCTTATATTTAGGGTTCAATATGTAGAGTCTCTGTTTAACTGGTCTGGCATCTCGTTTCAAAGGGATCCTCATCTCCCCCATAGGCCCTTTAATGCCCTTCATATCAGTGAACTTGGTTGGAAACAAGTCCTGATTCTCATGTGGAAACTATGTGATCTTGTCAATAGTGGAAACATCCCAATAATCTCCGACATTTGCAAGTTTTCGTGTCTTCTCTGTTCCAATGTTGACTTTCTTGATCTTGATTGGTTTTCCAATGAAAGGTAGTTCAACTCCTGGTCCTTCTATGTCTCTTTGTTCTTATGTTTCGATGATGTTCACATTCCTTGGATCATCGTCTTCGGTTGCATTGATATTGTAACAACCTTGCAACTTCTAAAGGGGCCCAGTACATTCATCCTCTTCTTGCTCCAAATGGAGGCTAGGTGCCTCCTCGAACACTTTCTATCTTATGACCTATAATGCTTGATCTACTATAGGATATTGGATTTCAAACAAAAAGGTAGTTACAAAGTTCTAGGTCATACCTTCCCAATCTACAATGATGAGGCATAGTTCTGCTTGTAGGTACCAGTTGATAGGGGTTGTGTCCAGCGTGTTTATGAATTTGTGCACCCACTATTCTTGAGGGATGTTACTCCAAGTTTCCTCACAACTTTGCACATGGTCCTTTGGAAATCTTTGACCTGTGTATCTAACTTCACAGCTTTCTACTTGCTCTGAAAATCGCGTCGTCATCAAAGTGCGACATTGTACCCAATCTATAATAATTTTTTTGTGTGTCTCCCACCATCTCGTCGGAGTTGATTTCAGGGCCTCATCCATTGCCAACAATCTTTGTTGTGTTGGTACAATTTCTTCAAAGATAACCAAGAATGATTCTAAATGATTCAGACCGTTAAAGGTGGGAAAGTTACTTACTGTTGTGCTGATCCAGTGAACTTCTCGGGTTAATCTAGCACATCTCCTTGTAGATACTTCGTACATTTTGTTCTTCCAGTTCTCCAGTGCTTCTTCTGAATCTTATGAACATGCATTGTCACTTCGCCAAATCAAATTCCCATCCTCCGTAGGATTAATGTAGTCCTATTGTCTGGCTATTAATTTGTATATGTTTTCTAGTTCATATGCATGGTCTTATTCTTTGATGGGTTTTGTGTATCTCTGACCTTCATCGGGATCTAAAGGTACGATGACCCTAAGGCCATCTCCTTCAAACGTCATTTATATTTTCTTTAAATCAAAAACAGTGGAATTATTGAAAGCCCAATCAATTCCTAACAGCAGAGGGTAAGCAAATCTATCATCAACTATGTCAATCACCTTGAAGTCTGCAAATGTCCTTACCCCATCGATGTCCACAGGGACATATTCCAATCTGCCAAACAGACTTACTTCCTGTTGGTTATCCATCCTAATCCTGATAGGGGAATAGATCAACTTAGGTTTTCCCATCAGTGCCCAGGTTTGCTTCGTCATGAAATTCACCTCCAACCCTAAGTTGAGGACCACATATTCTATATCATACTCTCCAATTTGAGCATTCAAGTGTAGTTCCTTATTTGTCCGTCTCCTTTTTGAGACTTGGTGTACTGCTCTATTCAATAAGGGATCTATATTTCCTAGCTCATACTTTCTGATTAAATTTTGTAGATCTTAGACAATGCTTTCATCCTTAATCAACTTAATACAAGTATATAAAAAGTCCATGAGCTTGCTTACCTCTTTTCCTTCTCCTGGAAGAGAAGACTGGTTGAATGCCAGAGGCATTCCATATTCTCTTACTTCTGGTTGTGTCATTGATGAAGAACCTTGATCTCCCCTGAATTCTTTTCTTGCCTCCTCAAATATTTGTTTTTCTTTCTTTGCATCAAAAGTTTATGTCTTCTCAGTAGCTTTCATGACTCCTTATTCTTTTGTATTCTTTCCTTGGATCACTCTGTCTTCTCCTATAACAATGCCTCCTCTATTGATAACATCGACTCTAGGGTCTTCTCTGTGAGGTTCAGCGTATATCAGTTATACTTACGGGTTCTGCTGAGGTCCTCGTCTCTCTTGAAGTTTGGATAGTAGCACAGGACAATCTTCTATAACATATTTGAATGAGATGTAGTAGATGCAAGTAGTGAAAGGGTTATTATAGTCCCTTTCCAAGTGTCCTAGTTGCGCACAGTTATAACAGATTATCTGCCCTCGACCTTGACCCATACCTCCTCCTCTTCCTATTCCTCGGAATCCACCACGAGGGTTGAAGTTTCCTCTCCTAGGGGAGTTATACTGCGCAGTTCTTCCTTCTTATTGTACTTCACCTTGAATTTTGTATATATCCCTCGACCTTTCATGCATGAGATCATATGCCCTACAATCCATATCATCATGTCCTACCGACTTATAGAACATGGAATACAGATTTGTGGGTGTCTGGACATATCTTTGCATGTAATATCACTCACCAGGGCGATGTCTATTTCTACATACCTCACACCAGGGTAGGGTGAATTGCTTCAAGGGACTCGGAGCTCCAGAGGCCAAGTATTCATGGAATAGGGGATAGTTCTCCTTTTCATGGCCTTCTGATTTTCATCTGATACACCGAATGTATTATCTTTTATATTTTCCCTTGTCTCTCTTCATATCTTCGACCTGCGGTGATAGACTAGTTAGTTGACTCAAGATTTGACTCATACCTGAGATGGATTCTCCCATCAGGGTTGATTGTAATTTCATGGTTATTTCCAGTGCCTCAGTCTGCAAAGTAATCTTTTGTTGCATCAGAGGAACTTTGATGTGTGGCAAGAGGGGAGCAATGAACCATTCCTTGTTTTGCTCATCTGGGATCTGGAAACTCAAGTGGCCCGTCAAGGTTTTAAACCTCTGATCGAACTCCCATACGGGTTGAGCTATTCTCTGCTTGATTTCTTTCATTTTTGTAATGCACTGTGACTCTGACTTAGGTTTCTTGAATTTGGCAATCAATGCGTTCTTGATCTCATTCAGTGGTTTAGGCTGGGAAATTACCTTAACAAACTTCATGTACCAATTTAGTGCACGGTCTCTTAGGGTAGTACTAAACTGAGCTCGTTTCATAGCTTCATCGGTGATGTTATTAATACTCCATATGGCTTCGCATAGAAACCAGTGTTGATCAGGATATTCAGATCCATCTCCTCTGAAGGTGGGTAACCTCATCTCATCTTCGATAGATCTTCCTATGTTTCCTAATTGAGTATGTGGTGGACTACTAGTAACAGTGCTCTGGTGAATCCAATTACTCTGATTTCTTAATGTTGCTAAAAAAACAATAGGATTAATAGTACTTACTTCGATAGTCGACGCAGTTCCTGAAGTTTTTGTCTCTTCTCGGCGAGGT
The DNA here is from genome assembly GCA_009831015.1 of Picea engelmannii. Lineage (NCBI taxonomy): Eukaryota > Viridiplantae > Streptophyta > Pinopsida > Pinales > Pinaceae > Picea > Picea engelmannii. Next base: position 727,125 of record ML778768.1, read on the forward strand.
TCCTCTGTCCTAGATGATTCTAAATGCTCTTCATCTGTCATATCTACCTCTTATCCATTGTAGAAACCCTCATCCCCGTATTTCTTCTTAAAAAGGTTCATGAGAGGAACTTCTCTGAACACTCTCCCACTGCGCGTATGTCCAATCTCTGTGTCACTGTCGTTGTCTGATTTCTTGAACATTAGCTCTTCAATTTAGCAGACTACTGTATCTTCAAGATGTTCTTATCATGTAATAGCATCTTGATCTTCAGCTTCAGAAAATGTAAAAATTTTCCTCTAGGTCCCTTAAAGAAATATCTCTCTGCTTGGCTATATGATTCTACTCTGTCAACAACAAACTCAGTGATATACCCTCCAATGGTACTATCAAACCAGTGATCTATTTCCCTTGACACGGTGTTATCAACTCTCTTGACCTTCTTGATCAGTGTCGATGTCCAAACCACAGGTGGCCTAGATCTAATCTCAAATTGGCTATCTTCTAACCTAGCTAGCCACTCGTATAACTCCCTATGGATTCCTCCAAAGAAAATATCGTGTATATCAGTAAAGATATATCTTTCTAGCCAATCCTTTGTACTAAGATTAGGGTTCTTGTTATGGGCTTCAGCGAAGTCCTTTTCTTGATCTTCTATCCACTTCTACATCTCTATCTTCGATGGGAACCACCTTGACATTCCCTCAAGAATATTCATGTCCCGACAACGGAACGATTTGTTGGCATAGGGGCAGACCCAAGGTTCAACTCCAAGAGCACACCAACAAGCCCTAACTACTGGCCCTTTCAGCAACACCTATGAGGCAGATACAGTCTCACCTGAAGTAGCTATGAGGGGGTTGCAATATAGATATGTCTACAACCAAATGGAATACCAAGTGGATCCAATACAAGAACAATACAACATTTATATATCACTTACCAACTCAGATCTACTCTGCACAACTATCTATCAGATCTAACACAGTAATGCAATAGGAGTATATCAAATAACAAAGAACAGAGCATCAATCACACACAACACAAGACATACGTGGTGCACCCTCTCTCTAGGGCTACGTCCACAGAACTATGCTTTATAATATATTAAGATGAAGCATACAGTTCTTGTTTTCTCTCTCAACTAGCATATCATCTCTCCTATCCTCTCTATCTCTCCCCTCCCTGCAAACCTAGCTACAAGGTTGATCTTCACACCCAACTGAAGATCTTACAATACCAGAAGCATCTTACACTTAGCAGTTCTCTCTCACACAACAATAATCACTCATGCCAATAACAAAAAATATAACCAACCCTCTTCCCTCATCTAGGTTCTTATTTATACATTACAATATCTCATCGACAACCTTAGGCCAAGACCTAAGTGTCAAAACCCTAGATACCAAAACCCTAGGTTTCTAAAATCCTAGGTCAACTTGACCCACATTTTTAGGACTTCGCCAACCTGTCTTTCCTTCATTCTCGCGTGGTGCTCCAAAGCATCCAACGGTGGCTTTTTCTTCTTGTTGAGCTATCTATGATCTATCTTCCTTTCGAATCTTTCATCCTTGATCTTCTCATCCAACAAATTACTTTCTCTTACTTCACATCGTCTTTTCTTCTCTTTTTCTCACTTTGACCTAGTATCAGTCACTGTGTCTTCCGCGCAATTCGTATTTCGCCTTTTCTTCTTTGATCTTTGCTTGCTTCCATAACCAAGGGCCAGCACTTTATGATCCTGAACGACTTATCATGGTACAAATCTCTGCTACTGATGTTTTTTGGACAGTAGGATCCCATAATCTACATCTCTTATCTCCATCACCATAACCAACAAAGATATAAAAAAAATTTAAAAAATCTTGAACAAAACCAACCCAGTGAGCCTTCACCTCCCACCTCCAGAATGATTTCGATGGAGTATGCAATTCATGTGCTTTAAAAAACATGAGATACCAAAATAAAGGTTCCCAAAACCACGACTCATGACCTAACTTTCCTCCATGAAAAAAACTGGCCAACCTTCCCTCAAAGACACATATCCAGGAATAATGCATGCTTCCCTCCTATCACCTCGGTTGTCTAGACTTTACCGGTGACATTTCAAAATCGAGGTACACATGCCTAACCAAGTCTTACACTCGTATGCCCATTTACATATAAAAAACTCCACCTAGAAACTTCTATTCGATAACCTCTAAATTTGCCATTGCTTCTACTATTGTGCACTATCATCGGCTTGTCGAGCTTCTTTACTATGCCCATCCCCTCCCAGAATACGTGCATCTATGCTTTGAATAGGAAATCATAGTAGTCCTCCTAGTACTTCCCCAAGCTCACGGTTTTCCCATCCTTGCACCTGGTTACCTTCGCGTAGTGTAATGTGCTCCTCACCATGCACTTTGCCGCTGATTTGGAACTCATTTCGCTCCGCCCAAAAAATTGATGAAAATAGCACCTCGACACTCACTCATTGGGATTGAGCCACACTCTGTCTTGGCTACACTTGGTGCACACCACATGGGTGTTCAACTCTTTCTAGGTCATTATTTTCTCCATATATCCAACACCAATACAACATTGCACTTGGCCCAACACCCTAGAATAGATCATCGAAAGCATGATCTATGTGCTCACTACACTCTAGTTTGTCAATGCGCTGGGAAAATATGATGTCACCATACAACTAGCTTGGCCTCCTACCCATCGTTGGCCTAAGGGCACCCATTAGCACAATCACATATTTCCAACGCAACACGTTTTTCCTCCCTTGAGAGAGCTAAACACACAGGCCTTTGTGCATGCCAAGAACCTGTTATGGTGTGAATCCAGCTCTACGCAACCACTTTCACTACCCCACAAGTGTATACAACTTATTAATCTCCATTAGGGTGTCCATAGGCACCTGGACTGTCTCATTAGAGTCTTCCACCATGGTCACCACTCTAGTCTTCTCTCGACACTCATTTATTCAACCTCGCAGAACATCAGCATTTGCCAAAATGTACCACTCTAGCATTCCATGACTCGAACTGATGATCTGAACTTGCGATGGTCAGCAGTGGTAAAAAAAACTGCTTCTCCTCTGGTCAAAACCTCATGACACTCTAGTGCCTTCATTCTCAGCCATGAATTGGGCTTTGAATTTCAACAGTTCAACATTTACTGTTACAAAGAAAAAAAATACCCTCACACCCCTTCAACAAGTTCAATGTCATCCTGGACTCCATTCCCTACTAGGTTTTTCGATTTCATGCCCATGCGAGATGGTTACTTCATAAGGAACGTGAGCCTTGCGCGCATGGACTTTATGGTTTTTCCTCAAGAACTGCATTGTGATACTCAACTCGCTATCCATGCACGAGAAAGAATTTGTGATCATGGGCGTCTAGCTCTTATGGTTCTACTTCGGCCTCCACCCAAAGAACCTCTTCAAGGAGAAAAAAAAAAGATGTTCTTAGGGTTTCAATGAACTCCTCCTCATGCGGCTCTACTTGACCCCCTTCTCCCTCTACGTGCGTGGACCACTTGACCTCGATTCTCATACCACCAATTAACCTTGTGCTAGTACCACTTGTTGAGAATTCATTCCTACAAACCGAATTAAAGAACATAGATGATAAAGAAGATAAACAGTCACACAACAAAAGACACGAAATGAGGGCAGTGGTATTCTTTATTTCTCAACCAATGGAGAAAAAATGGATTACAATTCTCATTGAGGCACCTCAAGGGATTCATCATTAAGAAAACATTTCACATGCATTTATAGGTATATGAAGCATCAATCGCTTGGGAAACCACAGTCGAGTTGTAACAGATGAGTGATTGTTGTCATGTCCAACAACCATGTGATTACAAAACAATTGAACATACATATCTTATAAGATTGGCTTCATAGTCTCTGTGAAATATGTAAATTAGTGTGGATAATAAAAATGCAAGCAAGGAACGAAATATTATGTTTTTTGGCAGGTTGAGTGTTAATCTTCATAAAAAGTGAAGACGAGATCAGAAAGGATATTTGTATTTGTATAAGAAAGTATATATATATAAAGTTGGTATTGAAATATTTTACTTAAAGTGGACATTGAAATATTTTATATATAGTCCACATTGATTCTTTTTAAATGTCATGTGTCATCTCCATGTTGAATATTAAAGGACTTACACATCTTCCTCATAGTGGGAAGTAGAAAGCATTTATATGTTGAATAAGAAGTTTTTTAATTTCAATTACTTTCTCTCTATATATAAAGTTAATATAAAAATATTTTACTTAAGGTGAATTTTGGGAGGAATGATTGTTATTCTCTCTACTGGGATTCAATTCATGCAAGTGACATGTTGAACTCCTAAATATTGTTGTGCTCCTCACTATGAGAGTGATGTGTAATTCCTTTCATATTCAACATGGTGTTAACATGTGATATATATATATATATAACCAAATGAAAAGTATATGTGTGTTTGTGTGTGTGGTCTATATATACAACATGAGTGGGCCTAATGGTTAAGAACATGTGTTTCCTCCTAAGAGGTCACAAGTTCAAATCTAGAGGGGGGTAGAGTATGTATACCTTCATAGACTTTAGTAGTCAAATCACTGCACAGAGGGGGTCCCTTGTCCCACAAACAAGGATGTCCCATACACCAATTTGGTGTCTGGCTTGGTCATAACCTTAAATTTAGTGTATTATAATATATGACCAAATGAAATATATATAATAAAAAATATTTTGTATAAACATTTACATTTTCATAAAAACTTATTATGTTATTCATTATTAAAAAATTAGACATGAATGTGTATGCAATGATAGAGATTTGGTAGAAAATTAGTTGCCTTGTATTTTTTAGTTTGACACATCATGTTCGATAGTGAATCTAACTCAAAACCAATCACATGAGAGAACAACTAGCATTGTCACATTCAAATAACATGTGCATGTTATGTTTTAAATAACGCATGAGCATAATATAACACATATATTGCATACAATTTTAATTTCAATGATGTTTACGCATTCTATAAACTATAAATAACACTCTATCATTTTTTAAATGTTTGTTTAGCATTTCTTGTCCTATTATACATGTCCTTGGGTTCTCTTAACCTTCAAATAAGTTTAGCATAACACTCACAAGCAAACAATTGTTCTCAGTTTCTTTTTTTCATACCTTTTTATCAATTGAATTTTCCATAAGACTTAGAGGTAGTCTTTAGTGCTTATGTTGATAGTGTCAAACCATCATTAGTTTCCCAACCTCAAAACCAAGAATTTATTATCTCATGGAGTGGGGTCATAACCAGATATTCCATCAAGGGAACCCATCTCATTATGTGGAACTATATTCATGGTCAATTTCCCTTAAAGGTGGGTGCCACCAATAACATAGATTCAAGCCTTGAAGTATTCCTTGGGAGAAGATATCTTTTAGTGGTACACTAAACCACACAATTATGTCATTATCCCACTCCTAATTTGACACATGCACATTCCATACAAATAATTAAAACTGATGGAAATACCATCTTCAATCCATAATCACATAGTTTTCAACACTCTATCACAATCAATATTCAGACTACTTGTCTGGCCTAGGATCAACAAAAACATGTGCTCAAATTTTCATTTTTCTATAGTGTTGAATTGCACTTTGTCATAGATATCTCTGTGTGCAGAATTACCAATACGTAGATATATCTCTACACGAAATCACTAATGAGTCTGTTGCAGACAATTCTACACAAAACACAGTAAACAATACTAATGGTTCACGAAAACTATGCACAGAATTTGGAAAATAATACCAAGGTATCGCAAATATCTAAGGGGTGATTCCACTATGCCAAGTCGTGAACATATACGCCAAATCGTGATTGTTTGTTCCTGCAAAAGAAAATACTTAAGAAATTTTTTCTTAAACAGAGTTTTAAAACTTGATTCGAAATAACTGTGCACAATTTTTCCTGTGGTCACAAAATCTTGTTACTCAACCATGACAACTTGTACATAGTATTAGAACCAGAGGTAAGCCCAGTACCCATCGGTTTATATGTCACGATTAATGGATTTAAAGAGGTCAAATAAGGCAGACTCGATAGAATATTGTTTTAAATCATAAAACTGGGGCAGCATGCCCAAGCAAATGAGGTCTTGATCAACTTCAACCAGTAAGTTGTATGAAGAAATTGAGCATAAGAATATTAGGACAAGAAGATTGGCGGAAAATGCCTCAAGCCATAATTCTCAACATTGTATTCATCTTAATGATACAAATATATAATACAATAATGAAACCACCTCAATTGTTCTTGCATCAACACCTCATCGGGAGATAAGGTAGGAGGAGACAATATAAGAATATAGAAACATACTTAGGATAACAACTATATCCTAGTATGTAAAATATACAAAGGTGGTATACTTGGACTTAATGATTGTATATGAGAAAGAGGCTAACACTCCCCCCCTCAATCATAAGTCCAAACAACAATACCAACAAAGCAGGTGCATAAGTTGGTATATCTCCATGTATTCATGCTGAAACTTATGAGCTGAGCCACAATGAAGAACTGCCTAAAAAACCGCCAAATCTAGACGCTGAGAAATCTAGAAAACCTCACTGTGTAATCTTGTGAGCCAGAATGCCAACAATTTTGTTCATTGATGTGAAATCCAATATGATGAGAGAGAACAAAGAGAAGTGAATCAGTTGCAAGTCTGCCACACCCCTGAAAATGCCTAACAAATCAATCAATGCCAAGCTGCAATGCGGAAGGATCCATTTGTCCTCTGCTAGGTCCAATGAGCATCTAGGTGAACCAAATGTCCACATAATTTCTCTCAAAATCAGCATCCCAATGTATGATTCAATTATTCTGCCAAAATTTGTCATCTACAAACTATAGTTGCCCATATGGAAAATTTGATGCCCATCTGGCATATTTGTTGTCTGTTGTTGTCGAAAATTTCTGTCTAAAAACCATCGTCAATTCCATCATCAATTCCCCCCTTTGTCAGCTGAAAGGAGAGACCACAAGTGGTTTCATGAACCATCATCACTGGAATTTTGAAATCCCCCCCTTAAGGTGCATGAGAGTTTCATCATTGTACTCCCTCCTTCTATGCTCAAGAGAGTACCATACTTGTTCCATTTGAATACAACACAAAGTCAGCATGCGGAAAAAAACCACATGTTATCTCATCCCGTGAGGGCCATGCTCGAAAGCTATGCCATAAGGGGACCACTTATGCAAGTTACAAAAATGTTATGTGATACAAGTTTGGTCTTTACTCGATATTGAATTCTTCGGTAAGACTTATATAATCACTTGGTTGTTGATGACCATTTTTTAGGATCGATCCACTCATAGTGAATCTTCAATCTTGCAGGTTTCTTCAGTGTTGAACATCTATCCGGAGAATGGTTATGCTTGCCACAATGCTGGCAAGGATGGAGATCAAAACACTTATTCTCCATGTGACCAATTCGATTATAATGTTGGCACTTAACATCCTGATCGTCAACATTTGAAGTTGAATTTTCTTGAAGGAATCTAACGCTCACAAACAAAATTGGTTTGGAGTAATTTGGAATATGAAAATTGTTTTGATTTTCATATCCTAGGCCATGTCAATTCCTATTGAAATGTAATTCTTCCCAAGGTCTAATGATGGGCTTGGAAAGATCATGTTGTACTTGATGACGTGCTTCACATTTACTTTCACTTATACTTGTTGTATCACTTTGTGCTTTGGCATCTTCTTCTTGCAATTCATCTTCATTGGAAGTTACTTCTGAAGTTGGCTTGCTAATGTTCTCCTTCACTGACTGTTGATCATCATTATCACCATAATTATCATCATTATCATCATTATCATTATCATCATAGAGAGGATTGTTCTGAACAAAAACTAGTTCAGAAAATTTCACTGGCAGTTGACTTTTGAGTTCTATCAACTTATCATTCAATAGATGGAATTGTTCTTGAAGAAGTATAACTTTAGCTTGTGTCACTTGCAAACAAGTTATCACTGATTGAAGAGTTGTTTTGTTCAATATCATTGTTTTGTATTCAGTGGTGTTTATTAGAGTGTTCAATAACTCTAAAAATTCTTAACTTCGTTCCATTTAAACTCGCTCACTTGTACTTTATGTTCACTTGCGCTTCACACTCGCTTGAACTTCAGGCTCGCTTGAATTTGCTTCCACGAAGTTGAGGATGTCGATTACTACCGAAAATGAATCCAAACATGTGATGTTTACAATGATTTGATTGACAGACACAAGTGGAATTTTGACTCAAAAAAATAGAGGGTGTCGGATTCAACCGAGAATGCACCCGAAAATTACAAATTCGACTCAACTTTATTTCGACACTTACAAAATGAACTATTGAAATTACATTACTTGTAGTTGATGTTGAAGTTGAAGTGATGTTCAAAGTTGATTTCTTTGCTGACGTTTTGAGTCCTTGAATATTAGGTGCTTGATGTTTCCATTGCTACAATGATTTGAATTGCTCCTTTGATTAATTTGATTTTATTGCCTTGACTGATAAGATTTGATTGCTTGTAAATGATCAATCATATGTGATTTATTGTTCTTTAATTATGCGAGCTTGCATTTCCTTGATTTGTTGTGTACTATGTGTGTAATGTGTTACAATTATGTTTATGTCAAAACTAGACATTAAACATCCAAACATTCAAAAGATAGCCACCAACAACACTACACAATGCACCGCAAAAAGAAGACGAACTATCGGGGCTTGGCCTTGACCCTCGTATAGTCGCTTGAGAAGAAGAAGAGTGACCAAGCTTTATACTTGGCTTTAGTCAACTCTTAAAAAACTTGATACAATTTGCTTAAAAGTTCAAAATTTAACTCCTTGTCACTCCTTATTTCTTTTTCTTGTACTCACTCCTTGTTCCCCTCAAAGTAAAAGTTACTTTGATTTTACAAAATGCTCAGTTTACAACATAGTTCAAAAATACCCCTCCTTAAAATATTCTACCATATACTTCAATATGGTTCAAAAAAATGTCCTTCTACAATAATATGTTCCCCGACAAATGATTCCAATCAAATATGCCAATTAAATTATTTTTTTGTATTAACTTGGCATATAAACTTAAAAAAATATTTCTTGACATTTATTGAGAAACTCAATCAATGGAATACGCAATTTATGCAACCTGGATATCCAACAAATCTGGTAGTTGAGCAATTTATGTGAGCGACTGTGGGAGATCGTTGGAGAGTGAGAAGAGTTCCTGCATGGAGGCACCAACACGTGGGGTTTCTGGCGCGCTGGAATTGGAGATGGACCAAAATGTATAAAATCATATCTAGATCGCTGGAAAGAATTAATCTTCAATCGTTGATATATGCTCACCCACGAAGAACAGGAGCAGGAAGACAACTGCTAAGAAAACGTTGAGGTTGTCGAAACCCTAATGCCGACTATTCCTCCATTCATTATCTGAGATTGCGTGAAGGATCACTTGAGATTGTTGTCAAAAGAACGCAGTGCAGACATGCAAGAATCCAGAATTGGAATGGGTCAATTTGATACTCTCATGGCTTCCAGAAAACCCAATGCCAAGCACAAAAAATACTGCTCTTCTGGACTCTATTCATGCTAATTTCTTGTTGTGTGACAGAGATTCAACATGGCGCTAATGAACGCCATGATGCCCACGCGGCCAAAGAAATTCAAGACATATACAATGGTGTTCCCCTGGGCTTTCCCTTTAATTTCAGCGACTCCTCTCTCAGCGTGGGCTACTCTTTCCCTCTTTTTACTGGATGGACGACTCTCATATGCGATTTGATGGATCTCCTCCACAATCCTTGTGAATTGATGTTGAAATCAATCCAACTCTGACACTCATTGTGTGATGAGGAAATTATTAAGATTCGAACACTCTGCCTCCAAGCGGATCTTCTGCAAGCTATGCAAGCTATTGTATGCATCCTCTTCGAACCCCCACACAGTCCTCCACAAAGTGTCCTCCTCACGTGGATCTATGGGCTCTTTTTCTCTACTATAGACTCCTCCACTCTGCTACAGGCTCCACGTTTTCATGACTGAAACAACTGGGCATTTGACGGATCTATAGGGAATTTGACAGATTTGTTGTGTACAGATTTTTTGGGCATGAATTTGTTTTAGATTATTTAGTCATGAAATGTTCCATAAACAACCGACGTACAAGATTCTATGGTAGATCTAACTTCATCTGCCATGTTTGTTCCTTGAATAAAAAATGATAAATATCACAACTTTGATTCAAAATTCCGAAAGAGGCCCAGCAAGAGGCTCAGCTAAAAACTCGGCTTAGAGACGACAACGATATGACTCAGAACTCAATCCTGATGGCGGTGAAATAATTCCATAAAAGAAATTGCAACATTTTCCTTACCCAATTTTTGATTGGCTGTAAATTCTGTACACTGCATGCCAATCTTTGAATCGTGTTGTACATTGTCTCGGCTCTAGCTCTCTTTATCTCCATTGCACATCCCAAATATTATAGCTCTGCAATTTGCTAGTATAGGCTACAAGGTACTTAATACCATAATATCTCTTCTACCACTTCACCTTCCATGGAAACTACCACGGTGAAGCTATTAGGCCCTTAAGACCATAAGAGCTCTGATACCAATTGAAGAAATTGAGCATAAGAATATTAGGACAAGAAGATTGGTGGAAAAGACCTCAAGCCATAATTCTCAACATTGTATTCATCTTAATGATACAAATATATAATACAATAATGAAACCACCTCAATTTTTCTCACATCGACACCTCATCAGAGATAAGGTAGGAGGAGACAATATAGGAATCTAGAAACATACTTAGGATAACAACTATATCCTAGTATGTAAAATATGCAAAGGTGGTATACTTGGATTTAATGATTGTATATGAGAAAGAGGCTAACATTGTAATAAGGGTGAGTAGGAGGAATAAATTGAGGAGAAGATGTAAAGGTTTGCTCTGGACATCAGGTCTTCCAGCAGCTTAAGGAGGAAAAACTCTGAAAACAAGATCCTCTTGAATTCAAAATCTTAGGAAATTGAAAACGCTATAACTACATTGCAATCAAACATTTATTACAACACAGTCACTACAATCCATGCAAATCCTTCAATCATGAACATTCAGTATTAGACGCAAGTAAGATGGAAATAGAAGTTAACTTTCATTAAACAAGAAGTCTCATATCAAGTTACATAACCAAAGAACCAAAGCTTCATTAAAACATTGCAATATGGGAGCTTAGCTCAACCATCGACCATAACAAAATACCGAAACTGAGTATATATACTCAAAACTGCTGCAACTACCAGGAGCGTGATCGGACCCCCACATTCAAAGCTTCCAGTCAGTGCCTGCTCTGTCAGATTGTGTGGGCATTCTTCTATTAGACACGAGCTCAGATCAACATGCGTTTTGCAGGAAAATCTACTTGTAGGAGTACCACGGGATGACGATTCAATCCCCACGGCTGGACCTTCCATACCTTCCATTTATGGATTGAGCCGATTTTTCAACCACCACTCATTTTTTCATTAACTTCTTTCATCGGGATCAGGATGGGACTTAACGCCTAGAGATATACCATACATTTCTAGTGGCCCTTCAAGTCAACTCGGCACCTTGAAACCATGATGGTCTTGCTCTTTAACTGACACGGGCATCTTCGTCTTTTGGTGCAAGTCTCATGAAATTCACACTCTTTCCTTCGCACCCCCAAAGCTCCTGGTACTAGCTTCTCCTTCACCGCATTTGTCCTGCATGCGACCTCAGGCCATGACCACGGGCCCAAATCCTAAGCGCATCACGATTTCACATTCCGGGGCCTTCACATCAGTTGACTACACTCTCCCGATACCCGATATGCAAAATTTCCCTTCTTCAGATTTGACGATCGGATCTTCTATGCATCCGACGACCATGATTTCTCCCAAACCAAAATTCACTTTCGCGAACCATCAGATCGGTTGCAACCTGTCCCTATAAGATCCACAGCCCAGATGTAATCTTCATCATATCAGGATTTTTCATCTCGAGAAGTTGAAAGGTTATTCACCTCCCTTCTCCCGATTTCTGATTTAGCGTTCTCCTCAGATCGAGGGTCCACGACTTTCCTTGATCTAATGTCTCAGATCATTTTGCGAATTCGGACTTCATGAGTTCTAACAACCTTTCCTCTACACTCCCCGAGTTCTAAAACTGCAAAATGTTGATCTTTTGCCACATTCCCTTCCCAGCACCAATGTCTAGGATTGGCCTCGCAACTTCAGACCTTTGTCTGATGTTAAACTTCATGCAACATTATGATCCCAATTTCCTGAGGGCCGCAAATCTGAACTTGTTTGCTCACTTTATTTGAGTCTACATTAGACCTCTCTAAGTGTTGCGCTTTGTGATCATGGTTGCAGCCTGCTTAAAATAAAAACATGAACGAATGGCTAAGGGTTCAGAAAACAGAAGGATCAGTGACAGAGGTAACAGAGATGAGTGCTTAAACAAAAAGAGGCAAACAAAATGACTTTGCCGGCTGAAGGGGAAAAATTAAAGACATGGCCTGCGAAAGGGAGAAAAACAGGGCATGGGCATAGACTTGGGTATAAACCACCAACTCATAGGACCTTGACAAGTTCAGGTGATAACATTGGCTCCACAGGGGATGGCATGCTCCCTGAGGGCTGCCAAGAATGCGCAGTTCCAGTGCCTTATCTATTGGGCCATGGAGTCTTTATAAAAACAAAAAGAAAAATGATATTTACAATGACATGGGAAACCTCAAATGGCCTTAAGTAACAAACTTTTTCATAAAATGCCCATTTACAAAGCTCCCAAAAACTTCAACATCCTCCAAATTTTGCAACTTGTAAGTGTTATTTGAAAAAACTTCAGAAATTTTGAAGGGGCCGATCCATAAGGCCTCAAATTTACCATTCTTGCCTTTATCCTACTTGGGCACATACCATTTTAGTACTATATCTCCCCGCTGGAAATACTCCTTTCTTACTTTTCTGTCGAAAGCCTGCTTGATCTTTTGTTGATGTTGATGTGCTTTGTCCATTAACTGCTCTCTAGCCTGCTGCACTTCCACCAGCTGTTGTATCCTTCTGATCATATCATCAGGCTCTCCTTGGCAGTCTTGGAAGAATTTTTCCACGGGTAAGGCCAGTTGAGAAGGAAATATGGCCTCAATTCCATATATAATATGAAAAGGAGAGACACGAAGAGATCTCTTTATTTTCACTATGTCATCCCACAAAGCAAACTTGAGCTTTGAATCCCATGATTTCTTATTTTCCTCTAACAATATTTTGATGATATTTATAAGGCTCTTGTTAAAGGACTCTACTAGTCTGTTCCCTTGAGGGTAGTAAGGAGTTGAGTGAATCAATGCAATCCCAAACTGCTAACAGAATTGAATCAATGGTTTTGCCTGAAAGGATGCAGCATTATCAGTGACAATTCTTTTCAAACATCCAAACCTTGCTATAATATCCTCAAGAAAACCAATGATTACCTTATGAGAAGCGCTCCTTGTGGGAATAGCTTCTATCCAATTGGTAAAGTAATATGTGGAAGTCAATATCCACCTGTTCTGACCACTAGAAGCCAAATGAATCTCCCCGATAAAATCTAGGCCCCACTATTGAAAGGGTCCTAAAGCCACCACATGCTTCAAAGGCAAGGACTTGAGTTGTTGTTTTCCTGGGAATTTATGACACTTGACACAAGCCCTGATTTTAGCACAAACATCAGTGAATAGGCTAGGCCAGAAATAGCCATCTCTGAGAATCTTGTAGGCTGTGGTTTTCCAGAAGTAATTTCCCCCACACAAACTATCATGAAATTCAAACATGATTTTTCAGGCTTCCTGTGGGTCTAAACATCTCAACAGCACCCCTAGAGGGTCTTTCCAATATAAAACTTGAATAATGAGGCAATATTTAATTGATCTGAGCTTTAAAGATCTTACTTTTCTTTTTTCCATGCCATCAATGGGATGTAACTTCTGTAGAAAGAAAATGATGTCCTTGTACCAAGCGCATTCTGCTAATGGAGGGTAGGCTTGAGAACTCGTATCAGACAACTCACCATGTTGATTTAATGAGCAAGCATCAATGAAATTTACCCCCAAGGTTTTGCAATTAGTCTCATCCAACAACTTGGCTAAACCTTGACCCTTAACCAACTTAGTGGGTCTTATCTCCAAGTCAAATTCAAGGATTTTAGCAATCCATCTGTTCCTTCTCCTGTCCATGTCAGGTTGAATGAGAATCTCCTTCACATAAGCTGAAGGGACATATGCAATGACCTTTGAATGCAAAACATATACCCTAAAGGATTTGAGAGCCTTAACCAGGGCATAGTCTTGTTTTCCCATGATGTCATATTTCATCTCTGCATCTCCTAATGCCCTGTTGAAAAAGGCAATGGGTTGCTCGAACCCTTCCTCATTCTTTTGCAACAAAATGGTTGCCACAGTGTCAAATGAAGCAAAGGAGAAAATTATAAAATCTTTGGAATAATTAGGAATTATGAGCATGGGTGCTTCAGTCACTATCTTCTTTATTTGATCGAAGGAACTACAAGATTCAACATTCCATTTGATTTTGTTTCCTTTCCTCAACATGACTGTAATGTCTTTCACCGGATCAACAAAATTAGAAACAAACCTTCTCAGAAAATTAATTTTCCCCAAGAAAGACTGAACTTCTTTCTTGGATCTAGGGAGTGCTAAGGTTTGGATGGATTCCACCCTGTTGGGATCAATGTTTACTCCCTTAGCTGATACTATGTGCCCTAGTAATTTTCCCTCCTTCATAGAAAACAATGAATTCTTGGGATTCCGGGAGACACCAAATCTTCTTCATTTTTGGAATACCTTTCTCAGATGATGACAATGTTCTTTATCAATCCTGGAGAAAATTGTAATTTCATCCAGATAAATAAGTACAAATTTATCCCTTTCCCCAATAAAGGTGATGTCCATAGCGCGCTGGAAAGTTTCTCATGCGTTCATCAATCCAAAGGGCATCTTGGCATACATGAGTGTACCCCATGGAGTGGTGAATGTTGTCTTCTCTCTGTCCTCGGGTAAGACAGAAATTTAATTGTAGCTAGAAAATTCGTCAATCATGGACTTCCTAGATTCACTTGTCACCTTCTGCAATATGTGCTCCATTTTCAGCAGTGGGTAATCATCCTTCTTGGAGCTTTTTTTAGGTTCCTGAAATCAACACAAAGTTTGATTTCTCCATTCTTCTTTCTCACTGGGACCAAGTTGGCCACCCATTCAGAATACCTCAAAGGAACTATAATCTGTTCATCTAAAATATTATTTACCTCTTTCTCCATGATAGGCAACAACATAGGGTTGATCTGTCTCAGTTTCTACCTAAATGGCTTGGCCCCTTCCTTTAGTGGGATATTATGCTCAATGATGCTTGTGTCATCTGTTTTGAGATCCTCATAAGTCTAGGAAATCACATCAGCAAACTCCATTAATAGCTCAGCATGTCCATCCCTTTGTTCCCTTGACAGACTACTCGACAACTTGACAAATTTTGGATCTTTCTCTGTACCAATGTTCCATTCAGCTACATCAACATCATCAATCGATCCTTTAACTTTCACTGCCACATCATTTCTGTCAAATAGTCTTTCCAAAGGAACTAGTCCCTTTGAAATGTGATTGCTAGGAAACTGAACAATATGTTGATTAGCGATTTTGTCCAGGAAAACATCAGCATGAGGATTACTTTCAGAATCCTGATCTTGATCAATATTTAGTGTAGAAAACTCATCAACAATATCAAGGAATATTTTGATCTCAAGATCATCCTCAAATACTTTCCAATGCTTGACATTGTCAGGTATAGAGGGTCTGTAATTTACTTCTACATCATACCTGAGCTTTGGTGGCAAAGGGACTCTGAAATTTCTTGTTGAAACAGCCAGAGAATCATCCATGATGTTTTCTCCTCTTGGAATAAATGAAATGTTGAAAGCTAGGAAAAAATTGTCAATAAAGTCCCACACTTCATTTCTATAAATTTTTAGCCTAGGGTGTTTATCTTGGAAGATATTTATGACTTGATGGACTATTGACTCAACATCCCCAAATATTGATATCTATCCAATTCCCATGTCCTTTGCAACCCTCAGACCTAAAATGAGAACTTCATACTCTGCCACATTATTGGTAGCTCTGAATTCTAACTTGTAGGACACAGCTAAAGTCTCTTGAGTAGGTGAAACAAGAAGCACTCCAACACTATCACCAACACCTTCCTTAGAAGAGGCTCCATCGGAGAACATTTCCCACACAGAGGTGATAGGAGGGGAATTTTCACAAAAATTAATAGGCTTCTTTTTTATTTCCATAGGAGGTTCAGGAGTGTCAGTGAGTTGCAGCAAACTAGATCCAAAATTTGTGTCAAGAGAAAAGATAGGATGGTTTGTGGAGTTTGCTTCATCACTAATAATATAGGCCAACTGGGCTTCCCTGTAAAGCCTCCTATGCTCACCCCCAAACACCAAAATGGTAGCATAGGTGACGTCCATCTGCAAAGTTCCTCCTAGTCTTTTTATCCAATATCTAGACAGAAGCATCCCGAACTTAGGGGGAACGTCGGCTATGACGATGTCCATGATCACGCTTTTCATTGGTAGTTGGAACAGAGATACAACCAAGAATTTGATAACCCCAAGGAACTTGACCTTCCTGGAGTCGAAAGAATATAGATCATGGTAGGCTTCTGCAATCTCCAGACTGATCTCTTCCATGACAATCTTAGGCATAATATTGTGAGATGCCCCTGAATCCATCAAATAGTTGTGCAACACCTTGTCATGTATGTTCAGTGAAGTATATAAGGGAGGAGATGAATTGTCTCTATCTTCTACAAAAGGACCTAGGATGACTGGAGGCTTCTCATATTGAAGGTTTACTGAGTCCGTGGAATGAGATGAAGGTTCGGGCTGCAACATTTTGGAGAGGCACCTTCTGAAGTCTTCATTCTTGACTAGCTCTGAAATGGGTACAAGGATTCTAATCTTTTGTATTTCATACTCAAAGTTGAAAGAGAAGGGGGGCTTTAGAATTTCTCTCACTTCTGGAACAGGACTTTTGACCACCGGTAGGGGGGTCCGTGCCTTATTTTCCTTTCTTTTGTCTGCAATATCTTTAGCGGGTTCTTCTTCTCTGGTAGACCGATCAAGGATGTTTGATTTCCCTTCTTTCTGTTTGGACCTCAGATTATATTTGTTTGTAGTGTGGCTGGTGTTTTCCCCTTTACTCAGCTCATTTAGTTGTTTATACATTAGAGACTCATCATATGAAGATTGAGTTAAATGGGGAAATGAGGAGGTATCCCCAAGACAATGGATTTCGAGATCAACCTCCTCTTCCTCTTCTCCTTCATCAGCAACAAGTTTATTCTGGAGAGGGGATTGAATTCCTTGATCATCTCTATCCCAACCTCTTTAATCTCATGGAATTATCTGAGGAGAATTATTAGGTCTCCTAAAGGTACCTTTGTTATCGACGTTTTGAGTACTTATATAGGTCTGTCTTGCTTCAATTTTTACCTTCTATATATTAGCAGAAAGAGATTTTACTAATTTGATAAGCTCATCATCTTGAGGGTGGGCAACAAAGTAATAGGTTGTAGTTTCAGGCTTTCCCCTTCTTTTTTCCTTGTCAACCTTACTCCTAAGCTCATAAACTGCCATAATATTGGATTCTACTTCAATGGATGAATCTTGCATATGAGCCAAGGAGGTAGCTCTCCTTTCTCTTAACAGGAGGCAGAAATCAGGGTCAAAAGAACTAGAATAGGTAATCTTTGTAGAGGTTTCTGTAGGCTTAACCTCAGTGGGAATTTTTCTATACATTTTATTAAATATCTGTGAGAATTCAGAAAAAGATCCCCCTTCGTTTTTCTCCAGCGAACCAAACTCTGTAATATAGTAAAGGAAATACTTTATATCCCCCCAATTCTTTAAGAATGATTCATCTAGGGCTTCAATCCCATCGATATATCCAGGAGGAAAGGCCCTAAACCACTTCATAGCCTCACCCTTGAGGCTATGAACAAAAATCCTCATCCATACATCTACATCCATGATGATATGACAATCTATAAAACTGTAAAAGGATTAAAGGTGTTCCTCTATGGTTATGTCTCTCTCGCCTGTGAACTTGGGTAACTGCTTAAGGTAGGCATCCACTAGGAGGGAATTCAAAGGTTGAGGCAAAAAAAGAGGGGCATACCTAGAAGCTATTATAGTTTCCATTCTAGTCCTAGGGGAATTTTCTCGTGCCATTGGAGTGTGAACAGGAGGAGAAGCAGGTGGAGATGCAATTTAGACAGGTGAGACCTGAACTATGCTTATGGGGGGAAAGGGAAAGAGCTGAGTGTTTGAGAAAAAGGTTGAAGATCTGGTAGGAACAAAAGTTTTTGTTGCAATAAATCTAACAATAAGAGGAGTAGTAAAGCCAGGGGTGGGGAAGTATCCTAAGGTCCTGGGTCTGAGCCACAATACAATTTCAGGAGAGACAAGAGTGTCAAATATTTCTCCTTCCAAAACAAGGCCAAGAGAAGAGAAATCAGCCAGAAAACTTCTGAAATTCAAAGTTTTGGAAACTCCAGTAGATGGGATAATAGGAGAAACATAAACAGTAACTGGGGTTTCTAAAGGAAGATTATGAAAATTACCGGAATCACCTGGTTCAGAAGCTGAAGTACCTTCTTGAGGGGACTTTCCTTTCCTGATAATTTTCTTTGGGTCAACTTCAAGCGTGGTTAGAGGCAACCATGGATGAGACCTTGTGTGTATACCTTTCAAAGCCCGTTGAAATAGTGGAGTCGGACCAGTGGAGTCACCAGACAGTGGCATCGCTAGGTGCAGGTTGCAATCTACAATGGTACTAAATTATGATGAACCTTTAGAATTAGTAATCTTTGTCATTCTATCCAAGGGAAAATATTCAATTCAGCCCCGACAACGACGCCAGAAATGTTAGCACCAGAAGTCACCTCTGGATTGCAGCAGAGGTAAGCCCAGTACACATCACTTTATATGTCACGGTTAATGGATTTAAAGAGGTCAAATGGGGAAGACTTGAGAGAATATTGTTTTAACTCGAAAAACTGGGGCAACATGCACAAGAAAATGAGGTCTTAGTCAAATTTAGCTGGTAAGTTGTAGTAAGGGTGAGTAGGAGGAATAAATTGAGGAGAATATGTAAAGGTCTTCTCTGGACATCAGGTCTTCCAGCAACCTAAGGAGGAAAAACTCTGAAAAAAGATCCTCTTGAATTCAAAGTTTCAGGAAACTAAAAATGTTATAACTGCACTGCAATCAAACATTCATTACAACACAGTCACCACAATCCATGTGAATACTTCGATCATGAACATTCAGTATCATACGCAACTAAGATGGAAATAAAAGTTGACTTTCATTAAACAAGAAGTCTCATATCAAGTTACATAACCAAATAACTAGAGCTTCATTAAAACATTACAATACAAGAGCTTAGCTCAACCATAGACCATAACAAAATATCAAAACTGAGTATACATACTCAAAATTGTTGCAACTACTAGGAGTGTGATCAGACCTCCGCATTCAAAGCTTCCAGGAGGCACCCACTCTGTCAGACTGTGCAGTCATTCTTCTGTTAGATGCGAGCTTAGATCAGCATGGGTTTTGTAGGAAAATCTGCTCGCAGGAGTACCACGGGTTGACGGTTCAGTCCATGGCTGGACCTTCCATACCTTCCATTTATGGAGTGAGACGAGTTTTCAACCACCACTCTTTTTTTCATTAACTTCTTGTTAATATTGAGAAGGGGGTGAATCGGTATCAAGTACAATTTAAAACATTTTTCAACTTATACTTAAACCATTCAACTATATCCAATGAGCAATGAACAATAGTATAAGAGTTACACCAATACACCACAATACACCATGCACAATATATTAGAAATAATCAATAGTTATTGTTCAAGGGAAGTAATGACTTCCAAAGGTAGCTACAGCTTCCAAATGTAAAGGGAGGGATAAAACTCCAAGAGGAAGATACAATCCTCCTATATCAAGAGAGAGTTGAACTCTCCATCCTTCCCCCTTCCTTCCACCCAAGAATATATGAGAGATAATAAAACTTTACATTAAATCATCACCATCAACCAATCATCACATAGAACCTGAGAATGTTTCCTAAGACTTATTCAATTTCTGCAATTCTTCAATTATTGGAGTACTCTGATCCTGTATATAATATAACTCAATGTATTCTATGAAACTCCTCCAAGTTTCACTACTTGAGTCCTCCCCAAAAAGAAGTTATAGAAAGAATGGTAGACTTTATTCAATTCTGGTCTATTCAGGAGACCGAACTCGTACAGAATGCCCCGCGCTCAATATTTAACATCCAATTATGAAACTCGCACACAAGAAACTAAAATCAATACTCTTTCCAATGAAATTTGTCCCACTTCATTTGGATTCTCTATGAATAAGTTATGACGGTTTTACCCGTAACACTTGTTTATTGACTAGCTTCAGGACTGGTCAAAAACCCTATCTTCCACATAGTGTATCTCCATAATTATAGTGAATCAAGAGCTAAAATTTTTACCAGAGGTACCTTGATATGTCTTCTCAATACCATAGTGATTTCACCATATGACTCGCTCTATAAAAAAAAGTTATAGCAAAAATGGTAAGATGACCTGAAAATAACATACCTTAGAACACATCACCAAAAGACTTCATCCTCCCTTGAAATACGACCTTCTTTACTTCTTATTTCCTCTGAAATTCGACTTATATCAAATGAATGTATAATGAT
>ML778768.1:748170-787814 GCA_009831015.1 Picea engelmannii
TCCTGAAGGTAGGAGGTCTTCTTGGATATTCATCTCTTTTGTAATCATTCCTTATTTTTGGTATCCTGGTCCACTTCTCATCAACTGTCTGTGTAGCTCTTTCTTCAACCTTCTTGTTGGTATTTGCATCTTCTTTGTATGAAGTTTCACCCATGCATCCAATATGTGCTAAGTCTTTTGGCACTTGAGAGTTTCTTAAGCTCTTTCTCAATGAGACAACTTCTTGTTCAAGTTTCTCGCAATATTCTTCTTTCTTCTTCATTTGGACATTCCTTACTTCTCCTATTCTTCTTTCTTCTCCAAGTAGAGTTTTCAAGGAAATGGTTTTTTCTCTTAGTTTCTCAAAGTCTTCTAATTGTTTCTTCAAGATTGCAACTGTCTTTTCAAAACTACCAAATTCATTTCTTAGTTTTCTTTGCGTTTCTTTGAGCTTGCTATTTTCAATCTCAACATGCTTTAATTTTTTAAGATTCTCATCTTCTTGTTGAATAATTTTCTCTTCATGATTTTCTTCTTCTTCATTGGAATTTTCTTCTTCAGTGTCATTTCTTTCAATCCTTGGATGAGGACATTCAAATTCAACATGACCTACTCCTTCACAATTAAAGAAAAAGAACTGACCTCTATTTTCTTCTTTGAAATCTGAGATGTTGTAATTTGCTTCAACTTCTTCTTCTTCTTCTTCTTCTTCTTCTTCTTCTGCGTCTTCCCTTACACAAAGGTCTTGTAGCTTGTCCCAAATCTCTTTTGATGATGCACATGATCCCACCTTGGATTTCACTGAATCTTTCAATCCATCCATGATGGTATCTATTGCCAATTTGTTGTTCCTTTTCGCTTCCTTCTGAGCTGCAGTCTTTGGTTTCTTCAAAGCATTGTATCCTGAAGCAACTAAAAACCAAGCATCTGCCCCAAGAGATTTCAAGTAAGTTTTCATTCTATTACTCCAGTATTCAAAATTGCTTCCATCAAATGATGGAATCCCATTTGGAATTTTGTCTTCAATTTCTTCTTAGGATCTTCCTTCCAGTGGTTAAACTGTACTAAAGGTAACCTCCTCTGATACCAATTGTTAAAACTGAGAGGGGGGTGAATTAGTATCAAGTACAATTTAAAACCTTTTTCAACTTATACTTAAACTATTCAACTATATCCAATGAGCAATAAACAATAGTATAAGAGTTACACCAATACACCACAATACACCATGCACAATATATTAGAAATAATCAATAGTTATTGTTCAAGGGAAGTAATGACTTCCAAAGATAGCTACAAATTCCAAATGTAAAGGGAGGGATAAACCTCCAAGAGAAAGATACAATCCTTCAATATCAAGAGAGAGTTGAACTCTCCATCCTTTCCCCTTCCTTCCACCCAAGAATATATGAGAGATAATAAAACTTTACATTAAATCATCACCATTAACCAATCATCACATAGAATCTGATAATGCTTCCTGAGACTTCTTCAATTTCTTCAATTATTCAATTCTTGGAGTACTTTGATATTGTATATAATATTACTCAATGTATTCTCTGAAACTCCTCCAAGTTTCACTCCTTGAATCCTCCCCAAAAAGAAGTTATAGAAAGAATGGTAGACTTTATTCAATTTTGGTCTATTCAGAAGACCGAACTTGTATAGAATGCCCCGCACTCAATATTTAACATCCGATTCTGAAACTTGCACACAAGAAACTAAAGTCTGTACTATTTTCAATGAAAATTTTCCTACGTCATTTGGATTCTCGATGAAGAAGTTATGACTGTTTTACCCGGAACACTTGTTTATTGACTAGCTTCAGGACTGGTCACAAACCCTATCTTCCATAGAGTGTATCTCCATAATTATAGTGAATCAAGAGCTGAAATTTTTACCAGAGGTACCTTGATATGTCTTCTCAATACCATAGCGATTTCACCATCTGAATCGTTCTAGAAAAAAATTTATATCAAAAATAGTAAGATGACCTGAAAATAACATACCTTAGAACACATCACCAAAAGACTTCATCCTCCCTTGAAATCCGGCCTTCTTTACTTCTTATTTCCTATGAAATTAGAATTATATCAAATGAATGTATAATGATGTTTATTTATACCATTTATGTCACTTCCTTTTAACATTAGGGCTGACCTGACACTTTCTTATTTTGTAATTATTTTCTTTAATTATCTTCATGGCCTACATGTACTTCCTTCTTCAATTCACTTTGTCATCTTCAAAAATTCATTTCTCCTCACCCATGAGGAGCCATGTGGTGTGCCACATACCACCGGAAACAACATGATGTATACTATCCATTCATGGGTGTTGTATATGCATGTGCATTGTCCTTCATGTCCAAATACCTTTATCAATCTTGCGGTCCAAAACCCATGACTAGGGTTGACATCAATGACAACAACCAATCTTCCAACACTTCTTTCATCAGGATCGGGATGGGGCTTAATGCCCGGGGATCTACCATGTGTTGCTAGAGTCCCTTCAAGTCAACTCGGCACCTTGAAACCATGATTGTATCTCTCTTTAACTTACACAGGCATCTTCATATTTTGGTACAAGTCTCATGAAATTCACACTCTTTCCTTCGCACCCCCAAATCTCCTGGTACCATCTTCTTCTTCATTGCATTTGTCTTGCATGCAACCTCAAGCCATGACCACAGGCCCAACTCCTGGGCGCATCGTGATTTCAAGTTTCAGGTCCTTCACATCACTTGACTACACTCTCTCGATACCCAATATGCGAATTTCCCTTCTTCAAATCGACAATCGGATCTGTTATGCATCCAATGACCCCGATTTCTCCCAAAACTCCTGAAATTCACTTCTGTGAACCATCATATCGACTGCCACCTGTCCCTATAAGATCCACGGCCCAGATCTAATCTTCATCGTATCGGGATTTCACGTCTTGAGAAGTTGAAAGGTTACTCACATCCCATCTCCAGATTTTCAATTTAGCGCTCACCTCGGATCGACGGTCCACGACTCTCCTCGATCTAACGGCCCAAATCATTTCGCGAATTCGGACTTCACGAGTTCTAACAACCTTGCCTCTGCACTTCCCGAGTTTCGAAATCACGAAA
This sequence comes from Picea engelmannii, assembly GCA_009831015.1. Lineage (NCBI taxonomy): Eukaryota > Viridiplantae > Streptophyta > Pinopsida > Pinales > Pinaceae > Picea > Picea engelmannii. The sequence goes on from ML778768.1 coordinate 751,265, forward strand.
TGTTGATCTTTTTCCACGTGCCCTTCCTAGCGCCCACAGCTAGGATTGACCTCGCGACTTTGGACCTTTGTTTGACGTTAAAATTCGCACAACTTTATGATCCCGATTGCCTGAGGGACACAAATATGAAATTTGAATGGAATCTCCCCAGTTGAAAACTGAACTTACTTTCTCACTTGATTTGAATCTACATTAGACCACTCTAAGTGTTGTGCTTCATGCTCATGGTTGTGGCCTGCGTAAAATAAAAAATTGAATGACTGGATAAGGGTTTAGAAAACAGAAGGATCAGTGACAAAGGTAACAGAGATGAGTTCTTAAACAAAAAGGGGCAAACAAAACGACTTTGTCGGCTGAAGGGGAAAAATTAAAGACATGGCCTGCGAAAGGGAGAAAAACATGGCATGGGCATAGACTTGGGTATAAACCACCAACTCACATGACCCTAACAAGTTCAGGTGATAACACATGGAATTTAACAATTCGAACACATAACACGACAACACCACACGCTCTATTATTTCTTAATATCAATGAAAGAATAATTTTTTACACAGGAATGATCATTCCTTATTGGTCTCTTAGACCTCTACGATCCACATTTTTACATATTCAATCCCACACACTCGCTAACCTATGATTCTTACAAAACATACAATATATCTCCATCCCTTAGATAGTTCACAAACAACCAAATCCCGAGTTATATAAACAACTGCCTAAACTAAATATCCATTCTTGATATTTAGCAACAAACTAAACACCTATGACAACAATTCGACACTCAACAAAGAAACTCAATGAAAACCTCTTCTAGAGACATTTCATAATTATTACAAACATAATTAAATAAATTAGGCAACCAACTCCCTTGGTAAATGTATTTGACCCTAGAGGTAAATTTTGAGATTTACTGTCAGATGCTCCTACATCAGAATCCCAGGGAAGAAAATAATTAGTCATTGGGTCTTAAAGATCTACACGATACTTGGAAATCTCTACTGATTTTATCCAAGTAGCATCTTTTGTCAGTTGACCTTTCTATTTGACCAATTACTAGAAATATTAATTGCCTCTAGTTTTCCTTAACACCTTTGTATCCAATACTTCCTCGATTTACTTGTGTTTCTCTAGTTAGTTGTTGTTTCCATTCCACAGTATGATCTTCATTACTTACAGGTTCATCTGCTAAAACATCCTTTGTCTTCTTGAAGTGATACAAATATACAACATTAAACATTGGAGAAATTCCAACACCACTTGGAAGTCCTATTTAATATGCATTATAAGAAAATTTCCTTAAAATTTTACATGGTCCAATATTTTTAAGCTTTAGTTTGTTATAAGTCCCTACAAGAAACCTTTCTTTCCTTAAATACTCCATGACCAAATCGTCAACCTCAAAATTCACTGGTATTCTCTTCATGTCCGCTCACTACTTATATTTGTGGTTTCTCTCTTGCAATTTTCGTTTGACCCTTTCATGCAATTCTTGCATACTAACTGCAAAATTATTTCCATCAACACTTCTTAACTCTTGTTTTCCCAAATTATTTAGCTCATATACTCCTCTAGGATGCATTTCATATACAATATGGAATGGAATCATACCTATGCTTCTATTTGGTGATTCATTATATGCAAAATAAGATTGAACAAGCATCTGATCCCATTGCTTAGGGTTCTCATTCACAAGACTTGTCAAAATATTTCCCAGACTTGTATTTACTACCTCTGTTTTTCCACCAGTCTGTGGATGAAAGGATGAGATAAAACTGAGATTTGTACCAAGATTATTGCATAATTTTTTCCAAAAGTGTCCCACAAGTCTAGTGTTTCTATCAGAAACTGTACTTTTGGTTAAACCATGCAACCTTACAACTTATTTAAAGAACAAATTTGCAACATTTGTTGCATCACTAGTCTTAGTACAAGCAATGAAATGAGCCATTTTTGAAAATATATCTACCAAAACATAGATATAATCATTAACTCTCTGTGTTATTGGCAATCCCAACATAAAGTTCATACTCATTGCATCCCATGGCCTACTTGGAATGGGTAGTGGCTGATACAACCCTCTATTCTGACTTCTCCCTTTAACATGCTGACAAATTATGCATTTCTCCACAAAATTCTTCACTTGATTCCTCATACCTAGTCAATAATAAAAAATATTTACCTGAGAAAAAGTTGTATCTTGTCCAAAATGTCCCAACAGTCCTCCACTATGCTTTTGTTTAATCAGATTCTCCCTTATTGAACACTTTGGTATGCACAATTTATTGTTCTTGAATATCAATCCTTCATGTAGAAGGTATTCTAACCACTAACTTATGTTACCAGTAACTAGATTTTCACAAGCTTCATAGGCATCTTTGAAATTTGCATCATCTCGATAAAATTATTTTAAACCATCAAAGCCTAAAGTGTTGACTTGAAATTCTTGCAAAAGAAAATTAACTCTACTTAATGCATCAACAACCTTATTTGCCTTCTCACTAGTGTGCTTAATTACAAATGTATAAGTATGTAGAAATTCAACCCACTTAGCATGCCTTTGATTTAATTTTGGTTGGTTTCTTATGAACTATAATGCATGGTTATCAATGTAAAAGACAAATTCTTTGCGCATGAGGTAATGCCTCCACTTCTAAAGCGCTTGAACAATTGCATAAAATTCCTTGTCATAAGAGGAATATTTTTGTTTTGTTTCATTTAATTTATAACTGAAATATGCAATTGGTTTGTGTTCCTAACTCAATACAGCTCATATTGTATTCCCACTAGCATCAGTCTCAACTTGAAAGAATTTATCAAAGCTTGGAAAGCTAACACATGATTTTCAATAATATTTTTTTCAATAATTTAAAATTTCTATTAGCTTCTTCGATCCACTTAAATGGCTATTTGTTTTCCTTGATTATTTCTACAATAGGTTCACATATATGACTGAAACTTCTAATGAATTTTCTATAAAAACTTGCAAGTCCATGGAAACTTCTTACCTCAAATGCATTTCTTGGGGTTGGACAATTCACAATTGCTTGAACCTTTTCTGGGTCCATCTTCAAGCCTTCTCTAGATACTACAAACCCCAAATATATCAACTCCCTCTTCATAAAACAACATTTATTCAAATTTATCAGCATTTTTTCCTTTTGCAGGGTTCTCAAAACCATTTTGAGATGCCTTAAATTTTCTTCTTTTATCTAGCTATAGATCAATATGTCATCTAGATATACTATCACAAACTTTCCAATAAAGTCCTTTAAAACCTCATTCATCAACCTCATAAATGTACTAGGATCATTTGTGAGCCCAAAAGGCATCACCGACCATTCATAGAGTCCACTATTAGTCTTGAAAGTAGTTTTCCATTCCTCCCTTTTCTAATTCTAATTTAATGATACCCACTTTTTAAATCAATATTTGAAAAATATTTCGAACCGCTCAAATAATCCATCAAATCATCTATGTGAGGTAATGGAAATCTCTACCTTATGGTGATTTTGTTGATTTCCCTGGAGTTAGTGCACATGCATCATCCACCATCCTTCTTTGGGGTGATCATTGTTGGTACAACACATGGAATCACACTTTCCTTCACCAAACCTTTGTCTAACATTGCCTATACCTTCTTCTTTATTTCTTCATTCTCTTGAGGGGTCATTCTATAGGCTGCTTTATTAGGCAAACTTTCTCCTGGAATTAAATCAATATGATGACTAATACTTCTCACAGGAGGGAAAGTATTTGGTAAGTCATCCACTATAATATCAGCAAACTCATGCATAACTTTAATTTATGTAGATTAATCATCCAAATTTGTATTAGTGAGTATTATCTTTGGCTTACCAATTAAGGAAAAATGCATCTCTTCTTATTTCTTGATTTCTTGCAGCAACTCTTTCCCACTTATCAGCAACACACTTGGACCAGCTTCTTCCTTGGTTGTCTCATCCTTCAAAGGAAACAACACATGCTTGTTCCTATTATTTTTGAGAGAATAAGTGTTCTTTCTACCATCAGGAATGGATTTCCTGTCATACTACCATGGTATTCCAAACAAAATATGACAAACATCTATGGCCATTATATCACATAACACCTTATCCTTATAGTTACCAATCTGGAATTCCACTTTACACTATTCATTTACCAAAATTTGATCTCCCCTCTACAACTAGGTTACTCTGTAGGGAGTGGGATGTACTAGCTTCTGCAATCCCAATTTTTCTACCATATCTGTGGAAACCAAATTGTTAGTGCTACCACTATTTATGACAACTTTACAACACTTACCTCTTGACTTGCATACAGTTGTAAACAAAATTTTCCTTTGAGTTGGTTCATGAACCTCCTTTTCTTCCTTAACAAAAACTTGCTTCAACAACAATGATTCCCCTACCTATGGAGTTTCTTCGTTTTCTACTGCATTCACATATTCTTCCTTTTCTTCTGCAACATGTGCATTCCTATGATTTGTTGACTTGTTCTCTAGATAGTCCCATGACATGTGTCATGTTTTACCACATGTATAAAATATCATTTCTCTGCCTCTTCCTCAGCCTCTTGAGAAAAATATTCTACCTCTTGATTCTCCTCCTCTTGGCGACTGGCTTCTTGAACTTACTACCTCTTATTTTGAAGGTTGAAATATTCCTCTATTAGATTGTCCTTTTCCTCTTGCTGGACTTCTTCCTCCATTTCTTTGGATTTTCTTTACGGCCAGCTTCTCTTCTACCTTTAAAGATGCTTGGTATGCATCTTCAATAGTTTTGAGGGACAAAACATTGATTTCATCTTGAATGTCATATCTCAAAACATTTATGTATCTAGCAGCCTTCTTAGCATATTCCTCAATGTGACTAGCTCTAATGTTCAACCTATAAAATTCCTCTGTGTATTATTTTACTGTCATAGTTTTATGTCTAAGGTTTTGTAATTGTCTAAACAAATTTAGTTGATAATACTTAGGCATGAACTTACCTTTACATTTGGCCACCATTTTGTCCCAAATCCTGATCTTAGCTTTTCCTTTTCTTCTTCTATCTGTCTGCAACTCATCCCACCATAGAACCGCATGTCACTTTATCCTAGTCACAACATGCTTCACCTTATTCTCCTCTTATACCTCTTCATAATCAAAGTATTTATCCATGTAATTTATCGATTCAAGTAATTCATCAACATTTAAATTAACTTCGTACATAGGCACTTCCATCTTAGGCCTAGATCCAACTTTTGTAACCATTCTTACTAGTTTATCTTCTGTTGTTTCTCCTCCTGTAGCACCTTTTGTTTCTTCGTCAGAGCCTGTATCATCACTCTCACTGACATATCCTATGTCAGGTTCTCTTCTCTGATCTATCTCCATGGCCTCTATCATTTCTTGGATGTGTCTCATCTCGTAGTGTAACTCATCAGTTACCACATTCCTATCTCTGCCTCCCCACCTAGGTGGCATGATTCCTTAGATACAATGCCACTCTGATACTAAAAATGATGGAAAATACTAGCTTCAACCCACAATCACAAAATTTTCAACACTCTCTCCTAGTAAATATTCGTACTGCTTGTCTAGCCTAGGATCAACACAAATAGGCACTCAATTTTGTCTTTTTCTACAACGTTGAATTGCGCTCTATCATATATCACATTGTGCACGGAATTACCAACACGCGGATATATCTTTGTGTGGAAGCACCAATGAATCTATCACGGACAATTCTTCATGAAACTCAGTAAACAATACTAATGGTTCACATAGAACTCTGCAAGGAATTTGGAAAATAATACCAAGGTGTCGTAGATATTTAAGGGGTGATTCCATTGTGCCAAATCATGAACATCTGTGCCAAATCGTGATTGTCTTTCCCTACGAAGGAAAACACTCAGGAAACATTTTATTAAATAGAGTTTTAAAACTTGATCGGAATTAACTGTGCATAATCTTTCTTGCAATCATGGGATCTCGTTTCTCAACCGCAACAAATTGTACATGGAATTTACAAATTCGAACATACAATGCGACAACATGAAAATACACAGTGCGACAACACCACACGCTCTATTCTTTCTTAATATCAACGAAGGAATAATTTTTTACACATGAATACTCATTCGTTCTTGGTATCTTGTACCTTTGTGATCCACACTTTTACATGTTAAATCCCACACACTCACTAAACTATGATTCTTACAAAACATACAATATATCTTGAGCCCTCGGATAGCTCACAAGAAATCAAATCCCAAGTTATCTAAACAATTGGCTAAACTAAAGATTTGTTCCTGATATTTAGCAACAAACTTAACACCTATGACAACAATTCGACACTTAACAAACCAACTCAATGGAAACGTCTTCTAGAGACATTTCATAATTATTACAAACATAATAAAATAAATTAGGGAACCAACTCCCTTGGTAAATTTCTTTGAATCTAGAGGTAATTTTTGAGATTTACTGTCAGATGCTCCTGCATCAAAAATGATCTTCATCCTTTTACAAAAGAATGTCATCAACCCTACAATATTCATTTAAAGCCTAAGGCCTTGGTTTCCTCCCTCGTCCATAATCCAGGCTCCAAGACGCATCGTCTTTGTAAACTCTCCTAGTTTCACCCATATACCATTTAAACATCGAAGATTCCTTACATAGGTACTAGTTGGTGGTTTGAGGCCTCCTCCATGGCCCCTAATCTCTACAAACTTTTTTCAAGGCCTAAATTCCTTATTTTCCTTTGTACAAGGACATTGGACCCATTGATGGTGCACAAAATCTCCTTATCGCACCATATCCTACTTGGGAGGATAAAGATATCCTACAGAGGACTTGTTTTATGGCTTGAAACTTCATTCATGGTCCTTAAGCCAAAGAATCTTAATTTTGGGATAAGGCCCTTATTTGCCTCCCTCTACCATGGTTAAGTTTGTGATGTCTCATGTTTTTGGTGTTAAACAACTCCTAATGGTGCCCAAACTCTAGTTAGAGGCCAAGATCCTATAAAAAGGTCATGTGTGGTATTTCAATGCCTCATCCATGGCGCTTGAGCCCTAAAAGATTCATAAGTTCTAAGCGCACTAGTTTCCTCCACCAATGATGAGCAATGCCACAAGACCATTCCATGGTATGAAAAACTCATAATTCATCCCAACTCTAACTTGGAGATCAAATATCCCCTATAGAGGGCTTGTGTGGTGTTTTGAGGCCTTATTGATGGCACTTGAGGATGAGAAGCTTTGTTCAACGCATAAGGCCATGATTTCCTCCCTTGATCATGGTAGCGCCTTGAGACCCATCCTTGGTGCATAAAACCTCCTAATGACATCCATATTATTACACAAATAAAAAAGATCCACTAGAGAGGTTCATTCTCATGGTTTGAGGCCATATTCATGGTGATTGAGCCACCAAAGCTTTGTTAGGGGAAAAAATCCTTGGTTTACACTCTCAACCATGGTCAAGGTTGTGAGATCGATCCATGGCACACAAAACCTCCTAATGGTGCCCATATCTGTTAGGAGGTGAAAGATCCCCTATAGAGGCTTGTACCATGTTTTAAGGCCTTATTCATGATGTTTGAGTGGAGAGGCTTCATTTAGGGCCTAAGTTCATAGTTTTCCACCTAATATTGTGCTTAAGCTCCCAAGACCCATTTGGGTCCATAAAATCTATTAATGCACATATTAGAGCACAAAATAACATGGCAAAATCTAGGGTCACCTATGCAATGTTTTTTGATCCATTCACTTGCATTCTTTTAGATCTGAGGGTTTTGTGGGTTTATCTCTAACCCTTTGGGAAAGGTCCACATGAGGCCCATCAACTCTAAGAACTTATTCTCTATATATGGGGTTTTGTGGGTTTACCCCTAACCATTTGGGTGGGACTCCCATGGGGAGCTCAACTACATAGAAATTGGCCTTCACAACCGAGGAAATTCAAGGCTTTCCCTAGACCCATCATGGGGCCATTCGATGGAGACACTGACTACACTTAACTCCTTTTACTTAGGGAATTTTATGGATTATCATGCCCAAACAATAAGGTTACTCTAGTTGAGTCTCAGACCAAGCGGACAAGGGATGGCCTATTAGACAAATGGTAGAGTAGTGGCACAATGCCACATGGTGATAAGCGATATGATGATCAGTGGACATGCAACCCGGAGGGAGTGATATGACTCAACTTTTTGTAGTCAAAGAATTTTAGGGATTATCACAACCAAAATATATGACTAGTCTAGTTGAGTCTTAGACCAAGGTGAAGAAAGCATGACCCAAGAGACAAGTGGCGAAGTAGTCACAAGTGTAGTGAACATGGGGCCTTCACCTTGTTGAGAAACATCTTATCATGTTCATTCATAAAGGAGGTTTTAAAATTGTGAAAAATAAAATCAATATATTGTAAGTATTGGGGAGGGGGATGTAGGGTATTCTTTAATATCTAATGAAATTAGGGGTATTCTTTAATATCTCATGAATGCACATGTAGTGAAGACCCCATAGCAGTTACATGGCATGGTGATGAGGCTTAGATATAACAACATTGAATTAAAACTAATATATATAGTGGTGTTGTGCTAGGCACTACAACCCTCTATTTTTTGGTAATCTATTTGCAAAATCCTTCCAGGAAAATGGAGCCCCTTGTTTTCTTAGCTTTGAAAGCTCTTCAACTTGCATCTTCGCAATAGATCCTTCCCTTTGCTATAAAATAGTCTCTTCAAGCATTGTATAAACTCAATAACTAATTCAAGGACATATACTATGTTGATGAATATTGAGAAGCCCTCAAGGCCAGTTTTCAAAAGGGAAGGGAACTTGTGTGTGTGGCTAATTTCATTGTGAAATTCTTCAAGTAGAATGTATGTTGATCACATGGACTGTAAGAACAATGCTTGTTGATAGACTAATCTGATGCACACTATGTTATGTTACAATATTTTTATTCTTTCTTGCATTTTTAAGTCCTAATCTCATGAGTTGTAAATGTATGCAGAAATACAATTTACATTTTTCTGGTTATTTCTATGTGTGCCCATATTTCTAACTTTGCACCTTCATTTCAACTCCCTGTGTGGGGTTTCTCACAAAGTTTAGTTTGCTCCTAGCTAGGATAGAGTAGGATATATTAGCAGTAGATTATATTTATTTTTATACATAGTCTTCATCTACATCTTTGCATTGCATAACAACCCACTCTCATCCTCATAACTAACAATGGCAGTTAGCCCAAATTTCAGATGGATTTTCAAATGGGTATTCTAAACCAAACGGTGTATCTAGTCTAATTAAAAGTGTATACCGAGAAGTACCCCTTAAAGTGGATAAGAAATGAGGGAAAACATAAGTTCAAATTCACTTAAGGAAAAGTGTCTTTCAATATAAACACCAAGTAGTTGTTACACACCGTGCATGTGGTTAAGTGAGTTTGATTGTGTTCGACAACTACGGCTTCTTAATCTCATAACTTGAGTTATAAGGGGGCAAATTTGAAGCTTGATGGCTCACAGGAAAGCTAAGACTACAATTATTTTAATAGAAGAAGATTCATTGACAAGAAAATTCACTTATCGACATATGGCATTTTCCAAATAAAATACTATATATAAAAGGAAATAAATATATATAGAGAGAAAACTCTTCATTGACATATGCAATTAATGACAATTTATGGAGTCACCCAGGGAACAATAATTAATAAAGCACAAGGAAGTTAATGATGATTGAGATAAAGTGCCAATGTTTTAAGAAGTCCATTGATCATGACACTTGTAAGGGTCATACTTTATGACCTAGAAAGGAGATAATCAGCCATTGAGTGCACATGAAGACGATAAACAAGGAATGAATGGATTGATTTTAGTTTATGTGATTAAACCCATGGTAGACGCAGATTTTGAGGAAGAAACTAATTATGTTATTGTATGACCATTAGTTTTCTCATATAATGAATTGTAGTGTTGAGATAAGGAGAATCATGTCGACTCTGTACTGTTTGTGTGAAATGTGTCGATTCGCTGTGGATAACGCAAAACGTACGCAAACAAAATAATGCTACGATACAGATATACCTCATAGGTTACGTCAACGCTTATCCTTCTTTAAAGAGAAGACAAGAAAGGCTGGCAATCACGGGGAGTTGTGACTATGCATCCAAATTGGGGTCCATTTTCTGTAAGATTCGAGTACAGTTCAATTCTTTGTATGGGGTGATGTGTATGAGACCTCTTTGTTTGTGGGACAAGGGACCCTCTCTTTGTTCAACGATTTGACTGGTAAAGTCTATGAAGGTATACATACCCTACCCCTCTTTGGATTTTAACCTGTGATCTCTTAAGAAGAAACACATGTTCTTAATCGTTAGGTCCACTCATATCCCTTCCCAATATTCAAATGATGAAAATATGTTAGTATAAATGTTGACAATCATCACACTAATTAAACGATATAAAATAAAACGTTAATTAAATTTTTAAAGGCAAAAATACATTCAATACCCTAAAATACTTTGAAAGATTTGGATTATACAAATTTAACAATTGAGACAAAATTATAAAAAAATACAACCCAAATTAATCCAAAATATCCTCAAAAACTGTAAATTTTACTCCACTATTTAAGCTTTTGACTAATACTCCACATGGGCGAAAATGCTTCATAACGCTTCAACTAGTATTGAAATGTAAACCAAGACTATGAATGCTTCCATTACCTGTAAATACAACGAAGCAAATGCAAGCAAAGCAAAGTGTTTTGAATGAAATTTGGCAATTTGGTATCAGTTTTTCAAAACATAATAACATGATTAAAATATAAACGAAAAGCTCTCGTCATGTGCGAGGGCTCACACATTTATAAATGTAATCACGCGCCATGGTCCACACGTTTATGAAATTTCAGTGATTAAGCAGAGACAACTCGTAAGCTTCAGAAATCAAGGTACAAGGATGAGCATCGGAGAGAAAGGAACATGATAAATATTAATAAAAGCTTTTACTATAAGAAAACTCTACAGTTATTAGTAAATAAAAAACCGCTTTAAATTTTAGTTCACGCGTGTTTTTTATGTTTATTTTAATAGAAAATATACAACTTGAGTAGGTTTAATGGTTAAGAACATGTGTTTCCTCTTAAGAGGTCACAGTAGGATATGTATATATCTTGTAGAGTTTCCTTTTAAGAAGTCACAAGTTCAAATCGAGAGGGGGTACGGTATGTATACTTTCGGTCAAATCGTTGGGTGGAGGGGGGTCCCTTGTCCCACAAACAAGGGGATCTCATACATCAATTTGAGCGGAAAGAGGTCCCTTGTCCCACAAACAAGGAGATCTCATACATCAATTTAATGTGTTGGCTTGGCGTGACCTTAAAAGTAGATTATTATTATTATTATTATTATTATTAAAAATTTATATTAATAAAATATTTTAATTTTTTGTTTCTTTTATGTTTAGTTTAATAGAAAATATAAATTTATTTTAATGGAAAATATAATTAAAAATTTATGTTAATAAAATATTTAATATATAAAAATATTTTAATTTTTGGAAACAAAATTGTAATTTTGTATAATATGTATAAAATTAAAGTTACTAAAAAGCACATAAATTTATTGGAGATTGTATATAATGATAAAGGACATTGGCTTTTTACATATAAGGGGATCACTATTATGTCTCGAGAAAGGTTGACATGAGAGTTGGAACCAACAAACAAGGAGAATTTCAGGCATAGAAACCTAAAACACGCGATTAGTGAGGCGATCACCTGCTCCATTTTCATTCCTAAATTTGACTTGTAACTTGAAAGGAAGGCCAAATATTGTTGTGAGACTTTGTAAGTAGGTGGCACCTTGTCATCAAAGAACTTTCATTAACAATCAAATTCATAACCTTTGTCCTAAAGATGAGACATCCCCAACGCCTGTTATTTTTCCTTCCAATCATGTAGAGTGTATGGATATAGTAAAAACAAATGTGTATTTGTTTCTTTTGAATGCTTACACAAATAAAATAAGTCAAGCCCTTGCTTCCCTCTAGTTTGCATTTGATCCCAGGTCAACACACATCCTTAAAGGACCATCCAAAAGAAGAGGACACTTTTTGGTGGCCCATGAACTTTCCATAGTTTAGAATACCACCATTGGGACTCGTGGACCTCATCGCTAATTAGTGTCGTATACCCCATTTTTTCAAGGTATGACCCAACCCCCTACTAATCCAGGTGGATATCGGTTGCCACCCACCTTTTCCAACTCCCTCAAACCAGTTTTCTGACAATTTTAACAATTTACTATTTTTAGCAATTTTTAACTTCGGGAGCCATTTTGAGGACCTAAATGAAAGTTTTCTAGATTGATCTTATTAATGATAGTCGAAGGCTCTAATTGAGCCCCCAAAATGAATCTCCTCGACGACACCTTTCCAACAAGCTATTGTGCGCCCCAAACGGAGATAGTATGTGAAAGTTACGCCCCCGAGAAATTGATACACCAAACTACCCAAAATGGGGTCCACAAAATTGTTGGTTTTTCATCTTCCAAGGTTAGGGTTTTGGATTTTATTTATGATAAAAAGGCCTTTGGAGCCTCATTGTAAAATTATCTTCTCATAGATGCGAGTAGACGTCACATCTCTTGTTGGAGATAAGCTACCACCATTTTAGCGACTCTTTCACTCTGTATTTTACAATCTTTATACATTTTCGCTCATTAATAGAAAAATGTGTATTACTATATATTTGTGTTTATGGTTGCATCTCTGATACATTTCTTCTATAATATTGGATATCTCAGATATCTTTGTACATTTCTTTATTATATCTTCGCTCTCATTTCATGCCAAAAATAATCTGGATCAGTGATATCAGAGCAGGCTGCTCTTGATCATTTTTTTCAGTGCATGTCCCCGACAAGGTCTAAGTATAGCAAGTTGGGTCTCGATATTATCTCTTGAAGACAATCTCTCTTGCACACCCAAGAAACCCTCCATGGCGGCAGAAAAGAAAAACGACGGAGGAGATGATTCTATCAATATGTTGCTTGAGAAAGCTCTCACACGACAGAGGGACAAAATGATGGATAATTTTTTCCACATCCTTCAATGCCTACCGATAGCAACAAGTGCATATTCATCAAAAAACCACTTTGGAAGCACCTCTCCTTTCAAGTTACAGGTTAATTTGGATATTCACGTATTTGAAGGTCAGATAGATGCGGATGCCCTAGACAAATGGTTAAATATGCTAGAAGGTTATTTCTCTGTTCACCATTTTTCCGATAGGGAAAATATCACCTTCTCACTCATTAAAGTTCTCCCCATGTCAAACATTGGTGGGAAATTTACTGGGAGCAAAGTTCCACAGAAGAGTCTGGAATATATGGGGTTGATCCCACTTGGGATTATTTTGTAGACTCAGTAAATGAACAGTATTACCCTGTTGGAAACTATGAGAACTAATATATGATATGGACCACAATGAGACAAGAGAGGGACCAAGAAATTCTGGAGTTCACCAATACCTTCCATACCTTGTGCACCAAGCTGGGTATCAAAGACTCCGAACGAAATTTGGTTCTAAAATACCGTGGGGATTTACACATATACATCCAAACTGAAATGGATTTTTTGGACATCTCATCACTCGGTGTTGCTTATTGATATGTTGTTAAGATCGAGAAGAAATTTAAGCACGAGAACAAATGAGAGTTTGGGTCTACAAATCCGCAACAACCAAAGTATGATAAAGATGACCATAACAAACTATCTCCTGAAAACCATTCCAAGCCACAGGAAAAGAAGGGTCACGGGAAGACGAAGAAGGACACCTGAAAATGGTGTGATTTCCACAAAATCCCCTGGAACAACACTGATGAATGTCGCTCAAAACAGTCATTGGTGGCCAAAATCAAAGACAAGGAGTTGAACCCTGATTCAGAATCTAATTGAGAAAATACTGATAGAAGACAGATCATTAATGCAAACCCCACTGTTATTATCGCCACCACAACAATTCAACCAGAAGAACCAATAGATCATGAAGAGGGGGAGCACCTTTTTCATTCACAGATGTGGGTGAAGGGGGGCCCACTGCATTTTATTATTGATAGTGAAAGCCATAAGAACCTCATCTCAACAGGGGTTGTCAAACAATTGGGATTGTCGACAACACCACACCCACAACCATACAACATCAGGTGGCTTCATCGGGGACGAGATCTTCATGTCAGCCATCAGTGTTGATTGTCATACGGCATCCAACCCTTCAAGGATGAGGTATTATACGATGTTGCCCCGCTAGATTTATGTGATGTTCACTTGGGCCAGCCATATATGTGGAAGCACCATGCTATCTATGAGTCTCGACCCCATACTATCATTGTTACTCTGGGGGGTCATCTCTACAGGATACCAAAGGTGGTTCTGACTACTGTCCCACCTAAACAGTGTCGCAAGGTAGTATCTCATACTACATAATTTAGCTACTTCACAATTTGTTTAAAAGGTGAATAGAAGGATACTACAATCACTATAGCCTTGGCCCAAGCACCTTCTATCCAACAGAAGAAGGTTGACAAGAATACAACAAAGAACAAATATTCCTTCTACACACAGACATCTCATGTAGCCAGACTGGTTAAAAAGGTCCAACCCTTCCATCCACAAGTTCGTGAAAACCTTCAAAAAGCTAAGCAACGCAACTTCTCCAATAAGGCAAGCAACTCATCCAGATGCAGATTCAACAAACTCTTTTCCCTCTCCCCTGGGAACTCAATGGAATGGAGACCATTTCTTCCTCGGGAGGGAGAATTGATCCAGGTGGATATCGGTGGCCACCCACCTTTTCCAACTCGCTCAAAACAATTTTCTGACAATTTTGACAATTTTCTATTTTTAGCAGTTTTTAACTTCTGGTGTCATTTTGAGGACCTAAAATGAATCTCTTGAGCCCCCAAAATGAATCTCTTCGACGATAAATTTCCAACGATATATCGTTCCCCCCCAAACGGATATTGTATGCCAAAGTTATGCCCTCAGGAAGTTGATACACCAAACTACCCAAAACGAGGTCCACAAAATTGTTGTCTTTTCATATTCTGGGGTTAGGGTTTTGGATTTTCTTTATGATAAAAAGGTCTTTGGAGCCTCATTGTAAAATCATCTTCTCACAGATGCGAATAGCCGTCACATCTATTCTCAGAGATAATTTTCCACCATTATAGTGAGTCTTTCACTCTGTATTTTACAGTCTTTGTACATTTTCTCTCATTAATAGAAAATTGTGTATTATTGTATATCTATGTTTATGGTTGCATCTATGATACATTTATGTTATAATATTGGATATCTGAGATATCTCTGTACATTTATTTATTATATCTCCGCTCTCATTTCATGCCGGAAATAATCTGGATCAATGGTATCAGAGCAGGCTGCTCTTGATAGTTTTTTTCAAGGCATGTCCTCGACAAGGTCAGAGTATATAAAGTTGGGTCTCGAGCTTGTCTCCCTTGAAGAAAATCTCTCTCGCACGCCCAAGAAACCCTCCATGGCAGAAAAAAAGAAAAATGACGGAGCATATGATTCTATCAATATGTTGTTTGAGCAATCTCTCACGTGACAGAGGGACGAAATGATGGAGAATTTTTCCCACATCCTTTAACGTCTGTCGATATCAATAGGCGCATCTTCATCAAACAACCACTTTGGAAGCACCTTTGTTTTAAGGGTACAGGTTAATTTTTATATTATCATATTTGAAGGTTAGATAGATGCGGATTCGCTAGACAAATGGTTAAATCTGCTAGAAGGTTATTTCTATGTTCACCATTTTTCCAGCAGGGAAAAGATCACCTTCGCACTCATTAAATCTCTCCCCCATGTCAAACACTGGTGGGAAACTTACTGGGAGAAAAGTTCCACAAAAGAGTTTGGAATATATGGGGTCAATCCCACTTGGGATTTTTTTGTGGACGTGAGAAAGGAACAATATTAACCTGTTAGAAACTATTAGGACCAGTATATGAGATGGACCAAACTGCGGTGAGAGAGGGGCCAAGCAGTTCCAGAGTTCAGCACTACCTTCCATACCTTGCGCACCAAGTTGGGTATCAAAGACTTTAAATGACATTTGGTTCTGAAATATCATGGGGCTTTACACAGATACATCCAAACTGAAATGGATTTTCTAGACATCTCATCACTCGGTGTTGCTTATTGATATGTTGTTAAAATCGAGCAAAAATTTAAGCACCAAAACAAATGGGAGTTCGGGTCTGCAAATCCACAACAACCAAAGTATGATAAAGATAGCCCTAACAAAAAGTCTTCTGAAAACCAGTCCAAGCCATAGGAAAATAAGGGTCACAGGAAGATGAAGAAGGACACCAGAAAATGGTGTGATTTCCACAAAATTATTTGTCACAACAACGATGAATGTCACTCAAAACATTCATTGGTGGTCGAAATCAAAGACAAGGAGTTGAACCTTGATTCATAATCTAATTCAGAAAATATTGATAGAAGACAGAGTATCGACGCATACCCCACTGCTATTGTCGCAACCGCAACAATTCAACTAGAAGAACCAATAGATGTTGAAGAGGGGGAGCGTCTTTTTCATCCACGGATGTGGGTGAAGGGGGTCCCGGTTCATTTTATTGTTGATAGCGAAAGCCAGAAGAAACTCATCTTAGTAGAGATCATCAAACAGTTGGGATTGTCGACAACACCACACCCACAACCATACAACATCGAGTGTCTTCGTCGGGGATGAGATCTTCGTGTCAGCCAGTAGTGTCGATTGTCATGCGGCATCCAACCCTTCAAGGATGAGGTATTATGTGATGTTGCCTCATTGGATGGCTGTGATGTTCTCTTGGGTCAGGAATATATGTGGAAGCATGTTATCTATGAGTCTTGACCCCGTAGTGTCATTGTTACTCTGGGGGGTCATCTCTACAGGATACCATAGGTGGTTTCGACTACTATCCCACCTAAACAGTGTCGCAAGGTAGTATCTCATACTACAAAATTTAGTTTCTTCACAATTTGTTCAAAAGGTGAATAGAAGGATATTGCAATCATTACAGCCTTGGCCCAAGCACCATCTATCCAATAGAAGCAAGTCGAAAAGACTGCAGCAAAGCACAAAGATTCCTTCTTCACACATAAATCTCATGTATCCATACTGGTTAAAAAGGTCCAACCCTTCCAGCCACAGGTTCGTGAAAACGTTCAAAAAGCTAAGCAGTGCAACTTCTCCAACAAGGAAAGCAGCTCATCAAGATGCAGATTCAACAAACTAGTTTCCCTCTCCCCCAGGCACTCAATGCAATGGATACCATTGCTTCCTAGGAGCGAGTATTGATCTATGTGGATAGCAGTGGACACCCACCTTTTCCAACTCACTCAAAACAATTTTCTGTCAATTTTGGCAATTTACTATTTTTAGCAATTTTTAACTTTTGGGGTGATTTTGAGGGCCTAAATGAAGGTTTTTTGGGATAGATCTTCCAAATGATATTCAAATCTCTTACTAAGCCCCCAAAATGAATCTCCTCGACGATACCTTTCCAAGGAGCTATCGTGCACCCCAAACTGAGATTGTATGCCAAAGTTACACCCCCGAGAAGTTGATACACCAAACTACCCAAAACGGGGTCCACAAAACTATTGGCTTTTCATCTTTCGGGGTTAGGGTTTTGGATTTTATTTATGATAAAATGGCCTTTGGAGCCTCATTGTAAAATCATCATCTCACAAATGCGAGTAGCCGTCACATCTCTTCCCAGAGATAAGCTACCACCATTCTAGTGAGTCTTTCACTCTTTATTTTACAGTCTTTGTACATTTTCGATCATTAATAGAAAATTGTGTATTACTATATATTTGTTTATGGTTGCATCTCTGATACATTTATGTTATAATATTGGATATCTGAGATATCTTTGTACCTTTCTTTATTATATCTCTGCTCTCATTTCATGCCGAAAATAATCTGGATCACCTACTTACTAAAGATCCATAACAATTCATCCTCAAGATATGTAAGTCTAACATGTGCCTTGAGGAGTTCTTTGAAAAATTAATTCTACTCCTACTGCCAAATTTCCTCCAGTTCTATATCTTCCTGTATGAGCCAACCTTGTCTCCACACAAATGTTCGACTTGGATCCCCAATTCAATAGAGGGTACATCACCCAACTTCTTATAGGCTCATAGATAAGACGCATAGATAGTCCTTACTACTCTTTCACAAGTAGTTGAAACACATCTTTTAAATGTCGGTAATAATGTCCCTTGGAATATGTGCAAATAAATGCCAATAAACTAGAATGGCTTCAAGAATGGATTTGATGAGTGTTAATTAGCCTCAGTGAGAGATCCACCTATTTCACTAGAAATTTATCCTCCTTTCAACACTAGGGAGAAACCACTTCCAATCTGAGATACCATAACAATTGGGCTTGAGATTAAAGCCTAGGCATTTGACACCATCCCCAATTACATGCACACAGAAATGAAAAATATCTAGTAAATCAGGTTGTGCCTCCTCCAAAACCTTCGAGAAGAAGATGACCGACTTATTGACATTGATGATCATGCTTATTGCATTGCAGAAAAGTTCCAATATTTCTTTTAATTTCCTATCTTCAAAAACCTCACACAAACATAAAATTAGCACAACATCTACAAACAATAAATGATTTAATTGTTTGTGTTTAACAATACGTAGACCCTACAATCCATTCAAAATTCTTTCTTCAATGATAGTACGACCAAGGCCATATTCAATAAGTAAAAAGAGATAAGGCAGTAAGGGACACCCTTGCCATAGTCCCTAACTAGACTTGAAGAAGGGTGAATCAAAACCATTTATAAGAATGAAAAATGAAATTGTCATTACACATGCCATTATCCATTTAACCATAGGAATCCCAAACCTAATATGTTGTAGAAGAAGGCGAAGATATAACCACAATACACTATCATAAGCTTTAGAAAGGTCAATTTTGAGGACTGAGACTGCACGATTTTGTGTTTTGATAGACTTGTAATCCGATGGCTTCATGAATAAGCCATCCTTTAAGAAAACCAAAATGTTCTGGAGTGATGACATTTGAGAGTAATGGTTTAATTCTGACAGTAATTATTTTTGCAATGATTTTGTATAAGTTGTTACATAATGTTGTGGGTCGAAAACTACTGAAAAAGGATGGTTGGTCCTCGTTGGAATAAATGCAATAAAAAATACAATTGATACTAGGAAATAGCTTACCGAAGAGATGTACTTCTTCCTTCACTTGAAGAGAGTCGTCCCCAAGAATATTGAATAATTCATCATATAATTTTGTTGACTAGCCATATGACTTGGGGATTTTGTTATTTTTAAATTATGTAATGATCACTCGAAGCTCCTCTTTTGTGATCACACAGAAGAGTTCCTGAGAATCCTCCTCATAAATAATCCATGAAAAGAAAGCAATCATCTTAAGGATTTCTCCCATCTTGACCTGCTTAGTCTCCTTTAAGAATTCTTGAAAGTGATCAACCCCCATTGCAACAAGCTCATTGAAACCTTGTACCACCCCCCATTGGAATCCTCCAATTCCCACATTGTATTATAATTCCTTCAACAGTTTGCAATGTTTTGGAAGCATTTAGTATTATGGTCTCCTACTGATATCCATAGAGCCCAACTACCTTTTAACCACCAAGATTTTACCTTTTCCAATAGAATCTTCTTCATGCTTCCTTCTAAGGAATGACATTGTTCCTGCTCCACTTGGGTCCATAGAATGTCCTAAAGTTGTTGTTAAAGAGGCTCAAGTGAAACTTCAATATTTTGGAGATCCATATCAAGGGCATGTTGACGATTCATAGCTCGAGTCGATACTTTTTCTTTCAACAATCTAGTGCAGATATAAATTGATACCTAGCAGAGGCATTAATATTCTCCTGAAAGTGAGTCCAATGTCCATGAATTAAATTCGTAAACTCCTTTTCTTCATCTCATGAGGAGTTATAATTGAATGGAGGACCTGGCTTCCCCATCGACAAATCCAATTCTAACATGATAGGAAAATGATTAGAACATTGTACCTTTCCAACCCATGAGTGATAATTCTCAATTTCCTACAAAAGAGTATGGAGTATGATCAACAATGAAGTGATCGAGCCACTTATAGATTATATCATATCTGGAGTGGTTATCACTCCATGTTAGACTAAGCACAATTGGCTCAATGTCAACCAAACATGTTGCCTCAAGTTTGTCCAAGAAAAAAGAATGATAATTTTTCTTCACCTACATTCACTCCCCAAATGTCTTCCCTACTCAAGTAAAATTCAAGTCACGACCTCATACTAGATTACCAGATTGAAAAATGTTGAGAGCACATAACCAATTCTAGAATGACTCTCTGTCCTCGTATGGCCCATAAATATATATATATATATATAAATATGATTTCTCGATCCAATTCCTTACAATAGATCTCTATTAATAAACTTGAGAAATCATAACAATTAATAAGAATGCAATTTGAAGAGAATCTTGTGATGACCCCTCCACCCAAAGATCCAATCGAGTCCAAACCCAAAAGCTCCCATCTCAGAAGCAATTTTTGTATCTCAATAATAATTGGATTACTACATCCCATCGATTCCTCGATAAATACTAAATTAGGAATGTATTTATCTATAAGCCTCTTTAGAGAGAGATTTTTTTCTCTCCCTACCAAGCCTCACATATTGACTAACATAATCTTCACAGAGAAACAACTTTCAAGGCTAGTCCCGCTCTAAGGACCCCTGAAATTAACCTTTTTCTTCCCTATGAAACCTTATGGAAGGATTTCTACTATACATGCTTGAAAGCATATTTATAGCCCTCTTTAGACTCGTTTGGCTCTTTGGATGTATTAAAACCCAAGCCCCTCGAATGGGCCAAACCTTGGGTAGATGACCTAGGACGAAGAAGGTAGGAATCCCAACTCGAAGTGGTAGAAAGAGACCCCATCAAAGAATTACTAGGTTTATCCACATACTTGGGGAGTAGAGAATCACCATATTTAGATACGTCAACAACATAGGGAACATTTTCCCTCTACTCGGGTTGACAAGAATTTGAGACCAGCCCTGTAGATGTAGAAATACCCGACCCTTCCCTTGACCTATTCTTGATATCAACCAGAGAAGAAGAGAAATAATTGAGTAAAGGATAATATTTAGGGAGGATCTTACCTGAATTGAGTTGTGATTCCAAAATATTTGTCCATAAGGCCTCTATCTTACTCTATTCTAATGTCGTGAGTTCTAGATCATCCCCAAGTAGTTCTAAAGGATTCTGATTCTCTAAATGGGATGTCCCATAATTCTCCATCCTGATAGTTATGTCCCCTACCAATATTTCACTCGTTAGGACCTTCTTCTCAAGAATTTCTTCCAATGTAGTACAATCATTTCCACCGAGCTTTGAGCTAGGTGAGTGTGATGGAGAAACCATATCCTCCTCTAGGGTTGTGGATCCCTCTATCCTAAAACCATCCTCTAAACTTGCATTCCCTTGAAATTTTTTCATGAATTTAAGTGTGTAGTCAACCATAACATGTCCAACCTTATGGCACCAAGAGAAATGAAAGGGCACATTTAGATATTCCAAATGCTAGGTGTAATACCTATCCTCCCTTACCATTTCCAATGACTTAAATATCCCTTTCCAAGGGTCTAGATCCATGAGAACATATGCCACAAAATGAACCTTGTTTTCCTTATAACTAGCATCCGATGTTATAACGGACCCCAAAGAGTCGCCTAAGGCCTTCAATCCTAAGTTGGTCCAAAATTCAAGGGACAAGTTTGGTAATTTGATCCAAGTGGGAGTACTAGTAAGAGCCTCCTCTCGCACATTGAATAATGAATGTCAAGGTTTGGCACAAGGAAGATGATGATTCCAATACCAATGATTTAGTAATATATAACCCACATCCTCCTTTGTTCTAAAAATGAATCTAATCCATCCCCAAGACAACGAGTGAAAGATTGATGCATAACCTAGACTTAGAACCTAGTTTTTATCCATCCATGCATCCATAGATTGCACCAAAATTCTACTCCCACAAAATATTTGCCTATGATGGCTTGCCCCTCCAATTCCTTAATCTGACTCACCTTCAAATCCTCTCCCACGACCAGCACAAGGCCACCACCACGATTCTTTACAACCTTCCATCATTTCTTCACCGAATCTGAGTGTAAAATTGAACCCCCACCACCTTGAATCTCTGAAAGATTGATTTTTGCACCAATAAACCCTCAATTGGGTTCCACATCTTGTGGTTGTTCAACTAAAGGATATATAGGGGAACCCGCGGGAAAAAAAGTATGTATGGGAAGTGCCTTACCAATCTCGGATTTTGGGTAGCACGTATTGCCAAAAATATTCTCCTGATAACCTCCAATCGATCAACGAGATCCATGGGAAACCCTATCAAGTTAACTTCCGACCGACTAGATTCATGCAGATCCAAGAATATCTCGGGAACCAAGGTTCTAGAGCTTTCCACCACAGCATGTGAACCTGAATATTTTTGGTACGTATCTATGGGTGTCTTTATGATAGGAGAAAAGATTGATTCCTCTCACAAAGTATATGTTGAATAGTCCACAAGAGGAAGATATTTGTCCATCTAATCGGACCCCACATGAATACCATGCCACTTGTTGACTTAGAATTCAAAGCCTCTGCAAAACCCTCCACAAACCTACATAAAACTCAAACCCTCTATTATATAAACTAGCATAGCCGCAAAGTGGTTGGTGAACGTCGAAAGGTTTTGGCTGATAAAATTCCCAACACAGTAAAAATCTATATGATTGGAATTTATAGTTAATAATTAAATCAATCTGGATAACGAAAATAATGGAGATTAATTACCAAGACAAAACAATCATGAAAATGAAGCCTGAGTAAGTAAGCCCGCCCCATTCTAGCTTCTTTCATCACAGCCTTCTCCACTATTGATTTTACTATTTGTTCGACCATAGGACACGACTTGCCATAAAAAACGAATTTAAATAATTGTAATAACTATCATCAGCCGGATGGGGATGAGGATAGGATAATGAGAATGATACTAAGAATACCTGGAGCGAAATAAGTAGCAAAGTAGCAAAAGAGGGAGAGTGAGGCGAGGTGAAATCGTTATCACCATGATTGAATCAACAATATAAAAGTGCTAATGACATCTGTGTATCAAACCCGGAAGGAAAAAGAGATAATAAGTCCCAGTCTCTTAGCGTTCATTAATTGTGGCCTGATCGCTGGTGTGGCCGGTGGTTTAACCGCAAAAAAAGAAATTGGGCACACTGGAATAGGCATACACTACACTGACGAGAAACGATGCCAACGCGAAGAAAAGACAGGATTTAGTGCAGAGTTTGAAGATGCCTCTGCCATATTGAACCCTTTGCTCAGCCAAAGTCGCGCACAACTCAATCAGATTGTAGTTCGGTGGACTTTTTTTGCAGAGGAGATCCACGAGGTGTGAACGACTGGCAAAGTGCATGAGGAGTACATGAGCGATCACATGCCCAAATCCATTAGATCTGCACTTTTTCCATTCTGAAATTCGCACAAGCTTTTAATCAGTTAAACGTGGCAATTATATGATGGTATAATAATTTCTTAATATGATTAGGTAAATGTTAAAAAGTAAACAGGTTAACTGATGCATTCAAAAATACAAGGAAGTTATGAAGAGTAAATCACATTCATTGATTTGGGAGGACGACTAAGAATATGCCATCATCTTCAATTGTTAGCCATCAAATTAGAATTTTAGATTAAAAGGTGATTAATTGTGCCTATCTCCAATAGGTATACACCTTTCTGCGTAATAAACTATTCATTATACATTTTAATTTTATTATCAAATTTATATTATGCTCAAATAATTAATAAATAAATTTAATATTATAAGAAAATGATGAATTCATCATAAAATAATACTAATTAAAGTATTGTGATCATAACCATGTTTATTAAACTTCAAGAATTGTAAAATCTATACAATAAATGAAAGAAAATCAAATTAATTATTATTATTTATATATTTAATCATAGTAAAAATGTATGGTCAAAGTTTTTATAATCTAAAAGTTTAGAAGTTATAATTTATATTATTAAGGATATAATGTGTTAAAAATTAAATTAATTATTATTATTTATATATTTAAACATATTAAAAAATGTATGGTGATTTAAAAAAAAAAACTAAATTATAAATTTTATGAAGTTTTAATTTATATTATTTAGGATAGAATGTGTTAAAAAGAAATAATGTAGATCATCAACTTCTTAATTGGAAATGCAAGTGTTAATCCATGTCATTGGTTTGATACATTATATGTGGGTTTCTGCTTCGTATCCAATCCAAAATGGAATCCGGAAATATATATTTATCAACAAGAATGCATCTCGACAAGCTATCACACATTGTAAATATCCATAGTGACTTGGAAGCTAATGCCCCTACAAATAAAACTAGATTCTTTAAACCCCATCCACCCAAACTTTTAGGCCATGAATTTTTTTTCCAAAAACCAAATGTTATCCCACGTAATCCTTACTACTCTTCCAAAAGTAGTTGAAACACATCTTTCGAATGTTGGTAAAAATGCCCCTCGGAATATGTGCAAGTAAATTCCAAGAAATTGGAATGGCTTCAACCACTATCTTGATGAGCGTCGAGAGATCCACTTGTTGCACCATAAATTTATCCTCCTTTCAACATAAGAGAAACCACTTCAAGTCTGAGATACTATAATAGTTGGGTTTGAGATTAATTCCTAGGTATTTGACACTATCCACAATTTCATTTGCATATAAATGAAAAATATTTAGTAATTGAGGTCGCGCCTCCTCCACAAACTCCAATAGGAAGATCACTGAGTTATTGGCATTGATGATCATTCATGTTGCATCATAGAAAAGCTCCAATATTTCTTTTAATTTCCTACATTCAAGAACCTCACACGAAAATAAAATTAGCACAACATCTACACACAATAAATGATTTAATCGCTTGTTTCTACCAATACGTAGACCCTACAATCTATTCAACCTTTTTTCCTCAATGATATCTTGACTGAGGCCATCTACAATAAGAAAAAAAAGATAAAGTGAAAAGGGACACCCTTTACGTAGTCCCTGGCCAGACTTGAAGAAGGGTGAACCAGAACCATTTATAAGAACAAAAAATGAAACTATCGTTACACATGCCATTATCCATTCAACCATAGGAGCCTTGAACCCAATATGTTGTAGCAACAGACAAAGATATAGCCATTATACTCTTTCATAAGCTTTAGAAAGGTCCATTTTGAGGTTCAATATTGCACAATTTTGTGTTTTATAAGAACAAAAAATGAAACTATCGTTACACATTCCATTATCCATTCAACCATAGGAACCTTGAACCCAATATGTTGTAGCAACAGACAAAGATATAGCCATTATACTCTTTCATAAGCTTTAGAAAGGTCCATTTTGAGGTTCGATATTGCACAATTTTGTGTTTTGATAGTGTGTTTTCCCTCCTAGGATGATCTGATGGCTTCATGAATAAGCCATCCTTTAAGAAAACAATTTTTTTCTAGAGTGATGACATTTGAGACTAATAGTTTAGTTCTGACTATAATTATTTTTGCAATGATTTTGTATACATTGTTACATAATCTTGTGGGTCGAAAATCATTGAAAGAGGATGGTTGGTCCTTCTTTGG
Organism: Picea engelmannii; assembly: GCA_009831015.1. NCBI lineage: Eukaryota > Viridiplantae > Streptophyta > Pinopsida > Pinales > Pinaceae > Picea > Picea engelmannii. The sequence goes on from ML778768.1 coordinate 777,067, forward strand.
AATAACTATAATAAAAAGTAGAATTGATACTAGGCAATAGAATAACTGCAATAAAAAGTAGAATTGATACTAGGCAATAGAGATGTACTTCTTCCTCCGCCTAAAGAAATTCATCCCTAAGACTATCAAATAATTCATCATAAAATTTTGTTGACTAGCCCTCTGGCTCGAGGATTTGATCCTTTTTAAATTATGTAATGACCACTCGAATCTCCTCTTTTGTGACCACACGAAAGATTTCATGATATCCTCATCATCAATAAGCCTTAGAAAGAAAACAATCATATTAAGGATTTCTCCCATCTTAACCTACTCAGTCTCCTTGAACTATGCTTGAAAGTGCTTGACCCCCATTGCATCAAGCGCATTGAAACCTCATACCACCCTCCATTAGCATCCTCCAGTTCCCAAATTGTGTTATTTAATTCCTTCGATAGTTTACAAATTTTTGGAAGTATTTAGTATTTTGGTCTCCTAATGTCAACCATATCGCCTTAACTTTTAACCACCAAGATTTTCCATTTTTCAATAGAATTTTATTCTTGCTTCTTCTAAGGAACAACATTGTTCTTTCTCCACTTGGGTCCATAGATCGTCCTGAAGCTACCAATAAATAGGCTCAAGTGAAACTTCAATATTTTGGAGATCCATATCAAGGGCATGTCGAATATTCATAGCCCAAGTTGATACTTTGTCTTTCGACAATCTAAGTGCAGATACAAATTGATACCTAGCATAGGCATTAATATTCTCCTAAAAGTGAGTCCAATAATCATGGATTAAATTCCTAAGCTCCTCTTCTTCATCCCTTGATGAGTTATACTTGAATGCAGGACATGGCTTACCCGTTGACGAAGCCAATTCTAACATGATAGGAAAATTATTAGAACATTGTACCTTGCCAACCCATGAGTGATAATTCCCAATTTCCTACAAAAGAGTATGATGAACAATGAAGTGATTGATCCTATTGCATTTTTCATCATATTTGGAGCGGTTATTACTCCATGTCGGAGTAAGCACAAATGGATCAATGTCAACCAAACATGGTGCCTCAAGTTTGTCCAAGAAAAAAAATTGATAATTTGTCTTCATGTGCATTTACTCCCCAAACTTCTTCCCTACTCAAAGTGAAATTCGAGTCACCACCTCATACTAGATTACCAGATTGAAAATTGTTGAGAGAAAACAACCAATTCTAGAATGACTCTCGGTCCTCATATGGCCCATAAATATTAAAAAAAGATAATTTCTCGATCCGATTCCTTGCAGTAGATCTCTATTAATAAACCTGAGAAAATAACATAACAATTAATAAGGCTATAATTTGAAGAGAATCTTGTGATGACCCATCCCCTCGAAGATCCATCAGAGTCCAAACCCAAAACTCCTATCCCTGAAGCAATTTGCATAGCTCAACAATAATTGGATCACAACATCCCATCGATTCCTCGATAAATAGTACATTAGACATGTATGTATCTATAAGACTATTTAGAGAGAGATTTTTTCTCTCCCTTCTAGTTCTGACATATTGACCAATAGAATTTTCATGGAGAACCAACTTTCATGACTAGTCCTTCTCTAAGGACCACTAAAATTAACCTTTGTCTTCCCTGGGAAACCTTATGAAAGGATTTATCTTGTGCATTTTTAGGGCATATTTACAACCCGCTTTAGACTGGCTCGATCCTTTAGATGTATCAAAACCAAACCCCCCTGAATGGGCCAAACCTTGGGTAGATTACCTAGGACGAAGAAGGTAGGGATCTCAGCTCGAAGTGGTAGAAAGAGACCTCGTTGAAGAATTTTTCAGGTTCTCCATAGCCCTGGGGAGTAAATAATCACCATATTTAGATTGGTCAACAAAATAGGGAACATTGTCCCTCTACTCTGGTTGACAAGAATTTGAGTACATCCTTGTAGAAGTACAAAGATTTGACCCTTCTGATGTAGGATAAATAGGTAAATGCGGACATAAACTAATCTCCCTAGATCCACCTAGATCTAGAAGAAAACGAGACAGAACATGGCGCTTTCCCTAGGCTCTAATCATCGAATCTATCATCAAAGAAAGGATGAGTGACATACCTTTGAATATCGCTTCCTTATGTCTTTGTTGTCCCTACTTTGCTCTGGTGCTCTTGTGATATTGATTCTGCAGTGAGACACAAACCAACCAAAGTGAAAGAAGAGAGATTATATTCCATGACAACCTATGCATATGATCAAGGAATTATGCAATAAAATAAAGATAATTCTATGGGAAAGAAGCATGCCAATGTATTATATTAATAATAGGAAGAGAGATTACAATCGAATGCCTTGATGTCATAAGGTTCCTTCCAACGATTCCTTGCTTCCCACACACTTCTTTCTCCAAGGATTCTGAGATCATGGATCTGATAGCTACTCGCAATCTATCTTGACAAATCAAAGCTCAAATCCAATCTAACCAAGCTAACAATGATGCACGAGCATCTCTCCATGCAGTCAGCCAGCCAGCCATCCACGTCAGCGCACATGCATTCAGAGTTGAAAGGGAGGCGCAACCTCATTTAAATTTGAATTGAATGTAATTTAAATACTTAGGTTGGTGATCCAGGAAAGCCGTGCCTTTGCGCATGTTGTAGATAAGATAGGAATTTATTGAAGATCGGCTGAGATCTAGGTCCATACGCTGGACTAGACATCCATTGAATGTAATTGAATAGGGTAGGTGAACCTGGAGGAATGATCCCTCAGGTAAAAGAGATTTCATATCTCATTTTGGAGTAAGTCTGGTAGAGAAGAAAAGAGCCCGAGAGAGCTCAGGGAACACCATTGTAAAGATACAGGCATTGTTTCCATTTATTAATATAACTAGAGCAGTTTTTCCTACATATTCTGTGTATATGGATGTGTGTGTGTGTTCCATATGTATGTTGTGAATGTATAATTGTTGAAGCAATTGCAGGGAGTTTGTGTGATTTCAGGTTCGAGAGGTCTTTGAGGTTTCATGTCAGGAGGGCATGACAGAGTGTTGCAGACTCTGAACACCAATGCACAGAGGTTGCACTTCTGAACTCTAAGGAGTCATACAAAGATGTGCCGAGGAACAGGACTGAAGTCAACAACTCAAGAAGAAGACCTGTGAGGTTGCTGAACACCTCAGGAGGCAAGGCTGTGTAGCTGAGACACAATTGCAGACAGAATTTTGTTGTGAATTATGTAGGAGCTCTGCCAAGTGGGCATTGAGCAAGTGCACAGGGTGCACAAGGAGGAACAGAACTGTTGAATGTTCTGTGGGAGGAGAACACTCTGCCAAGAGGGCATTTTCCATTTGAAGGAAGAGTCCAAGGAAGGATCTTCACTGGGTTACTGAATACCCGGGAACTCAGCAGAGGTCGCTTGAGTCGCAGGATAGCCAGGAAGGCATCTATTTTATTCTTCATCTGTGGGAGAAGGAAAGAAGACAAAATCCCCCAAGGGGTCTGAGTACTCGTAGAGGCTCAGGACAGATAGCGCTTGATGTGCGCGGACTTCGTAGAGGCGCAGGAGTCAAAAGAGTCCTTTGAGGATTCAAAGAAAGGAAAACTCAGGAGGAGTAGGCATTTTTCATACGCATAGCGAAGATCAGGGTCGAGGAGCTCGCAAAGAAGAAAGACAGTAAAGGTCGAGGCCTTTAGAACCTTGGAAATCCTCCCAAGGCAGGACGAAAGCACAAGGGGGCCCAGGAGAGAGCACAACAGTCGTCAGATCGGGAGCAAAGGAAATCTGGACCGTTGAATATTCACGTCCAGGGGAGCGTCAGAAGGAGCGCACAGGAGAGGAGGATCGATAGCAGTCATATCTCACCTAGAAATCCCGACCGCCATTAGATCGGGAGAAGTTGCGTGAAGAATAGCCTCAGGAGGGGGAGCGCACAAGGAGGATTGATCCGTGCCGTTAGATCTGGAGTGGACATCCCGTAGACCGTCAGATCTCTGGAAAGTTGCGCAGGATTTAAGTACCCAGATTAGAGGAAGAACCCGAGGAGTCATCGGGACATCAAGCTCATCGAGATTTCCATAGACAAGAGGACTGAACATATTGAAATCGCGATCCATGATTTCCCGAGAGGATTGGAACCGTTGATCGCAACAAGGACATATGGCGTGAGATCCCGAGGAGTCAGGTTCGGAAATTCGGGGTTCTTGCTCACAACGAAATTGCTGAAATAGGAATCGCGATTTTATGATCCCCGATAAGCGGAGAAAGAAGCAGTGACATGCAGGAGAGAGACCGCACGTGTATCGGGGTTCGGCATCTCGGAGTTTCCGGGAGCGTAGGTTCTACGCATATCAAACCTGCGAAGTTCGAAACTCCGACGGGGAGCAGGTCGTGGTCTCGTGGAATAACAGGTCATATGCAAAAGGAGCTAACCTGAAAGAACTTGGGAGAGAGAGAGGCGCCATCGCGAATCGGGGTTCGGAGATTCGTGGTGCCAGTGAAACGCGACATCGCATCTTCCGATTTCCCGATAGGTAAATCCCCGACAGGAACGAAGAAGTATCGACATTGAGACCCATCGGGTTTCGTGGTTTTGGATAGCACGAGGAACGTGCCCACGAGTTTTGCGATAACGCGAAACCAGATTTCCCGATAAGGTAAAAAGGGGAGATCGCTGAGAAAGAATTATGTGGGTATTAAGAGGTCCCGATAAGGGATTGGAGGAGCATTTTATCTCTTCGGGCCCGTGGAAGAAGAAGGACCTGGTGGAAGCGGGCGCGCCGGGTGGCTGTCTGCGTCAGATTGGTATCAGAGCTGATATCTCGTCTGTATATTTCAGGCGAGGAAGAGGATGAGGAACTGAAGCACTCTAATACACGTCAAAGTGGTATCAGAGCCTATTTCTTGTCTGTATATTTCAGGCAAGAGGAGTGAAGAAGAAGAAAGCACTCTGATACACGTCAAGTGGTATCAGAGCGAGTTCTTATCTGTATATTTCAGGCAAGAGGAGAAAAGAGAAAGCAGGAAAGAAGACAGATTTGTTGAGGACTCTGTGAGGACTTGGTTGCAGGTAGGCAGCAGTCCATAGACAGTCAGAGGGAGACTGTGAGAAGATGAAGCTGGAACACTCAGGGATGCAGAGTGACAGCAACAGATCTGTCAGAGAGGCAGATAGATGCAGCAAAACGGCTATTGAAGGCCATAGAAAGAAGAGCAAGGCAGAAAGGCTTGCCGAGTGGGACAGAGAAGAGACTAGAGAACTCTATGAACTAAAAGCAGACATAGAGAAACTCGAACTGTGGATACAGCAGGATAGGAGGATGAGACGAATGCAAAATTTGCCCATGAAGAAGGCAAAGGCAAAGTGGCCAGTCAGAGAGTTTATAGTCAGGAGACAGCGCAGGCTGTTAAGGAGATGGCTGAGGTATGCTGAAAACCTCAAGGCCACAGAGGAAGAGATGATTTGTCACTGTTGGCCAGAGACTGGAAGGGGTCTCGATGATTGGGATGATGAAAAGGATAAAGTGGGATCGTCTGAGAATCTCATAGACTGCCAGGAGGGCATTGGAAAGTTTCCAAATTTCCAGGTGGGAAAAGGAACATAAATGAGGTCGTCTGATGATATCAAAGACTGCCATGAAGGCAGAGCAGAAGAGGTCCCAGATTTCCAGGAGGGCAACGAGTTGAGATCAGTTGAGGATCTCACAGACTGTCAGGAGGACAACGAGGGAATTTCAATTTGCCAGGAGGGCAATGATAAGAGATCGCTGAAGGATCTCGAAAACTGCCAGGTGGGCAGCGGAAGCATCGAAAACTGTCAGGTGGGAAGTGGAGGCATCGAAGACTGCCAGAAGGGCAGTGGAAGCGTGTTGAATTGCCAGGTGGGTAGAGATGAGAAATCGAGACTGTCTGAAGGTCTCATGGACTCAAAAGAGAGTTCAATTCAGCAAGGAGTGCTGATGAAGATGGGATCGGTAGATCTCATGGTCTGCCAGGGAAGCAGCAGAGACATCCCATATTGCCAGGTGGGCTGGGATGAGCAGATAAATTTGGATCAGCCAGAGGAGCTGACAGAGCAGGTGAATTTGGATCAACAGGTGCAGTTGGCAAAGGAAGAAGGTCAGAATGATATTTCGATGATAGGGGTGATTGAGATATTCCTACCATTTGTCGAGGAGGAGGCAAAAAATTCTGTTGTAGATGGTGCAATAGCAAAAGAACAGTCACAGCTGGAGATGACTGTCGAAGAAGACGAATTGGTGCAGATGGTGGAAACTGCCCAAGAAGAAGAAAGAAAAGAGAAGGAACATTCTGAGGAGAAACTCGATGATTTCAACCAAGGAGTTGAAAGGGAAGAAGCTGTAGCACTGGAGCTGACAACAGAAAATGAAGAAGAAGAAGACGAGCATTCAGAGGAATGGCTCAGCATTTTCAGCCATGAAGCTGAAAAGAATGCAACAGAGGAGGTTGCAGAAGCAGAAGAAAAAAAAGACACAGACATCATGTGCTTTGCTAATCTGTGGGATCAATTTGAAGTCCTGGAGGAAAGGATAAAAGTGCAGGGCGTGCACATCCAACAGGTGAAGTCGGAAATGGATGAGGAAGGTGTGGGAGATCATGATGATCCGCCCATGTGCCAAATATTTTTGCAGCTGAGGAGACTGCATGAGCAGAACCAACCACTAGAGCAGCTGGATAAGGTGATAGAGGATATCAGAAGGCTGATGTTGGGGTCAGCAAGAACTGCCAGCGAGGAGCAGTTGGGCCGAGAAGAGGCAACAACAATAGCAACAACAACAACATCAGGATGGAGCGAATGGAAAGCTCCAGAGATTCGTTTGGGACCCAGGAGGATTCCAACAGCTACAGGAGAAGCTCATGAGCAGGAGCTCATGATTTTTGCAGTTGTGGAGTATGATGCAGGAGCATCTCTCCATGCAGCCAGCCATCCAGCCACGTCAGCGCGCATGCATTCAGAGTTGAAAGGGAGGCGCAACCTCATTTAAATTTGAATTGAATGTAATTTAAATACTTAGGTTGGTGAGCCAGGAAAACCGTGCCTTTGCGTAGGCTGTAGATAAGATAGGCATTTATTGAAGATCGACTGAGATCTAGGTCCATACGCTGGACTAGACAGCCATTGAATGTAATTGAATAGGGTAGGTGAACCTGGAGGAATGAGCCCTCAGGTAAAAGAGATTTCATATCTCATTTTGGAGTAAGTCTGGTAGAGAAGAAAAGAGCCCGAGAGAGCTCAGGGAACACCATTGTAAAGATACATGCATTGTTGCCATTTATTAATATAACAAGAGCAGTTGTTCCTGCATATTTTGTGTATATGGATGTGTGTGTATGTTCCCTATGTATGTTGTGAATGTATAATTGTTGAAGCAATTGCAGGGAGTTTGTGTGATTTCAGGTTCGAGAGGTCTTTGAGGTTTCATGTCAGGAGGGCATGACAGAGTGTTGCAGACTCTGAACACCAGTGCATAGAGGTTGCACTTCTGAACTCTGAGGAGACAGACAAAGACGTGCTGAGGCACAGGATTGAAGTCAACAACTCAAGAAGAAGACCTGTGAGGTTACTGAACACCTTAGGAGGCAAGGCTGTGTAGCTGAGACACAGTTGCAGACAAAATTTTGTTGTGAATTCTATAGGAGCTCTGCCAAGTGGGCATTGAGCAAGTGCACAGGGTGCACAAGGAGGAACAAAACTGTTGAACGTTCTGTGGGAGGAAAACACTCTGCCAAGAGGGCATAGAGACATTGTGCATATGGCACAAGGAGAAGGGAACTCTTTGAGGTTTTCCATTTGAAGGAAGAGTCCAAGGAAGGATCTTCACTGGGTTACTGAATACCCGGGAACTCAGCAGAGGTCGCTTGAGTCGCAGGATAGCCAGGAAGGCATCCATTTTATTCTCCATCTGTGGGAGAAGGAAAGAAGACAAAATCCCCCAAGGGGTCTGAGTACTCGTAGAGGCTCAGGACAGATAGCGCTTGGTGCGCGCGGACTTCGTAGAGGCACAGGAGTCAAAAGAGTCCTTTGAGGATTCAAAGAAAGGAAAACTCAAGAGAGTAGGCATTTTTCATATGCGTAGCGAAGCTCAGGGTCGACGAGCTCGCAGAGAAGAAAGACAGTAAAGGTCAAGGCCTTTAGAACCTTGGAAATCCTCCCAAGGCAAGATGGAAGCACAAGGGGGCCCAGGAGAGAGCACAACAGCCGTCGGATTGGCAGCAAAGGAAATCTGAACCGTTGAATATTCACGTCCAGGGGAGCGTCAAAAGGAGCGCACAGGAGAGGAGGACCGATAGCCATCGGATCTCACCTAGAAATCCTAACAGTCGTTAGATCGGGAGAAGTTGCGTGAAGGATAGCCTCAGGAGGGGGAGCGCACGAGGAGGATTGATCCATGCCGTTAGATCTGGAGTGGACATCCCGTAGACCGTCAAATCTCTGGAAAGTTGCACAGGGGTTAAGTCCCCATATTAGAGGAAGAACCCGAGGAATCATCGGGACATCAAGGTCATTGGGATTTCCGTAGACAAGAGGACCGAACATATTGAAATCGCGATCCGCGATTTCCTGAGAGGATTGGATCCGTTGATCGCAGCAAGGACATGTGGCGTGAGATCCCGAGGAGTCGGGTTCGAAAATTCGGGGTTCTTGCTCACAACGGAATTGCTGAAATAGGAATCGCGATTTTGTGATCCCCGATAAGCGGAGAAAGAAGTGGTGACGTGGAGGAGAGAGACCGCACGTGTATCAAGGTTCGACATCTCGGAGTTTTCGAGAGCGTAGGTTCTACGCATATCAAACCCGCGAAGTCTGAAACTCCGACGGGGAGCAGGTCGTGGTCTCGTGGAATAACAGGTCATATGCGGAAGGAGCTAACCTGAAAGAGCTTGGGAGAGAGAGAAGCGCCATCGCGAATCGAGGTTTGGAGATTTGTGGTGCCAGTGAAACGCGACATCGCATCTGCCGATTTCCCGATAGGGAAATCCCCGACAGGAACGAAGAAGTATCGGCATTGAGACTCATCGGGTTTCGGGGTTTTGGATAGCACGAGGAACGTGCCCACGAGTTTCGCGATAACGCGAAACCAGATTTCCCGATAAGGTAAAAAGGGGAGATCGCCGAGAAAGAATTATGTGGGTATTGAGAGGTCCTGATAAGGTATTGGAGGAGAATTTTATCTCTTCGGGCCCGTGGAAGAAGAAGGTCCTGGTGGAAGCGGGCGCGCTGGGTGGCCGCCTGCGTCAAACAATCTCAAGCCAAATTCAACCAACTTTTTCCATGAGATCTCCTCTCCTTTTATAAGTTGAAGAGGATAAGGTGAGGAGGTTAGGATGATCCCACTAAATCATGAAAGCGAGTAAGATCCAAACCGTTCGGAGGCCACCTCACCATAGAAGCTTCTCCTTCTAGAAGCATCGAGAAAATGTTCGTTTTTCCCATGTACGAAGGCCACCCCACCCTAGCTATAGAGCAACCTGCGAAAACTCCGCAACCCAGCTATAGAGTAAGATGCATAAATCATGCATTTACGCAGCCTGCGGAAATCCTCCAAAATAGGGTTTTTACAGAGGAAAACACAACTTCTTCTCTCAAGGAAAATCCTTCTCCCTTTTTTTTTCAGGAATTCAGGCCACTAACCCCTCTGAAGGCAACATATAGGTTTACATCATTAACGATCATAAGGATGATGAAAATAATGTGTAACAGAGAGCCCCCCAAAGTATGAAGTTAGAATAGAGTGACAACTGAAATACTTTGTCGAGTGTGTGTAGGGAACAAGGAACAATTGGTTGGAAACCTGCCAACAAATAAGGAAATATAATACAATAATATATCATCACTAAGGTAGGCATTCCCATACTCAGAATACAAATGACTCAAAGTATAAATGCCGACATGCAAAGATCCATGTCAAGTAATACAGGTCATGGCCACCAAACATACACTGTGGATCCATGCCAATATGACTCAAATCTGAACATAGCCACCAAAAATACACTATGGATCTATGTGTTAAAGACTCAAATTTGAACCTAGCCACGAGACATACAATGTGGATCTATGCAACAATACAAACCGAATATACTCCAACGTAACCTGAATATGTGAGAAAATATTCAGGGTCATCATCTCCACCGCTCTATAGTACGAATATAACCGTGCGAATACATGTGTTGAAGTCGAACATGGTAGAAACCACTTGATTATCGGTCATTAATGAATATTGTTAACAAGTGCGAGGGAAATCACCATTAATTTCAATGACTCCCAAGGTACACTAGTACAATCCAACGAATGTGAATCAATGGGCTGAGGTCAAACATTCGGCAGAATCGCACGATCAGGGGTCAATAATGAAAACCCACTATCGAAAGCGAGGAAACTTGCCATTGACGCATGCAAGTTCCAAGGTACCAATTGGTTTCTAAGTCTAATTCCTGGATAATGAGTTGAAGTCAACAGGAAAAGACTCGTCACAGGAGGGCCTTAATGTATCCCCCATCAATGAAACAAAATGGGTAACAATATTTGATGTAGATCAGAGTAACAAGTGATTCAATACTGACTCAAGGATGACCAATGCAATAGAAGGCTTAAGGACTACAGAAATGGCCGACGCAATAGAAGGATTTCCGGGTTGAACTTCTCTTTGAACATATTGATGACACGACAACTATCTTGGAAACACTGACTCAATGATCCAGGTGGATATCGGGGGCCACCCACCTTTTCCAAATTGCTCAAAACAGTTTTCTGGCCA